>JAGFNQ010001092.1:188770-219914 GCA_024364735.1 Boesenbergia rotunda
GGATCTGGATAGGTCTGCTTTCAAAACTTAGGTCCTCCTGCACTTGTACTGTCTGCGGCTCGATCACTTGGTCGGCGTTTGGAATACACTTCTTGAGCATCGACACATGAAACACGTTATGAATAGCCGACATCTCTTGGGGCAGCTCCAGCTCATAAGACACCCTGCCGACCCTTTTCAGGATCTGGTACGGTCCCACATAACGCAGACTTAGTTTTCCTTTCTTCCCAAATCTCGTTACCCCTTTCATAGGAGCCACTTTGAGGAATACCAAATCTCCAACCTCGAATTCTAGTGGCCTACGCCGGACATCCGCATAATTCTTTTGCCAGCTCTGAGCAGCCTCTATCCGCTGTCGGATGTTCTGTATAGCTCGGGTGGTGCCGTCGATAAAATCCGTCTTGAGCCACATTTCCTTCTTTTCACCACCTTCGTACCAACAGATCGGAGACCTACATCTCCTCCCGTACAAAGCTTCATAAGGGGCCATTCCGATAGTAGCTAGGTAGCTATTATTGTAAGCGAATTCCGCTAAACATAGATATCGGCACCAACTCCCTTTGACTGGTCAAACAGGTCATCTATCCTCGGGAGGGGATACCTGTTCTTAATCGTCACGTTGTTCAGCGCTCGGTAAACTATGCACATTCGCATAGATCCGTCTTTCTTCCTCACAAACAGTACCGGAGCTCCCCATGGAGAATTACTAGGGCGAATAAGTCCCTTATCAAGCAACTCCTGTAGCTGTTCTTGAAGCTCCTTTAATTCAACCGGCGCTATACGGTAAGATGCCTTGGAGATCGGGTTAGTACCAGGAACCAATTCGATCTCGAATTCCACTTCTCTATCAGGAGCTAATCCTGGTAATTCATTCGGGAATACCTCTGGGTAATTGCATACAACCCTGACATCTTCCAGCTTCTGGTCCTTTATTTGACTTGCGTCAACCACATGTGCTAGAAATCCAATATATCCCTTATCTAACATCTTCTGTGCTTTGAGAGTCAATAAGATTTTCCCGGTTCTTTTCCTTGGCTCTCCAATAAATTCAAATATAGAATCTGCCTCGGGTTGAAAGACCACCTTTCGCTTACGGCACTCGATAGAGGCACCGTATTTGCTCAGGAAATCAATTCCCAGTATAACATCATAATCCTGCATGTCGAGTACTATCAGATCGCAGTAGAGTTCTCTTCCGGCGATTCCGACCGGCACAACACGTAGCACATGAGTGGATGTTATTATTTCTCCCGAAGGCAGGGTCGTTAAGAACTTGCAGTCTAAAACTTGTGGAGACATATCTATCTTCTTAGTGTATGGCACAGAAATGAACGAGTGCGTTGCCCCAGTATCAAATAATGCAGTAGCGTACTGACTGGAAATAAGTATCTGACCTGTGACAATCGTAGAAGCCTTCGCAACGTCCTCCTTGGTAATAGAGAAAACCCTGGCATTCGTCACAGTTGGTGGGGCCTCCAACATCGGGGTACCTTCCAGCTCAGCTTGCATATAGTGTAGTTTCGCTGGTGCACCCTGGTACTGAACGAGTTGTTGGGGAGGGGCCTGGTTCTTGGTAGGACAATAAGCAGCCATATGCCCTTCCACTCCGCAGATGAAACACCGGTTTGTACCTTTGCGGCATTCCCCGGGGTGCCTTTTTCCGCATGTCGCGCACGGGGAAAGCTTGGATTGTTTATTTGCTGGGCCCCCTTGGGGGTTGTTCCATGGCTTCCGTTTACCACTTTGGTCTCCCTTCCAGTTAGCGTTGGTACTCTGGAGTTTCTGACCTCCTGAGTGATAATTAAAGGGAAGAACATCAGGGATAATGAAAGGAAGAATCGAGAATCCCGGAGTGAACTTGATTCTTACTTTCATTTAGCTCCTTCCTTTGTTGATTGATATTGTTCAGATAATGCTCAGTGAGTAGGGCACTACTGAATAGCTCCTCGGCGGTCTGCGGGCTGTTAACTCCGTCGGCCACGTTCAGGGCTATTTCGGGCCGCAACATCTTCAGCATAAGTCGGACCCTTTCTTTCTCGGTGTGGACCAGCTCGGGGCATAGGCGAGCCAGTCGGTTGAATTTCTTCACGGCTTCATTGACCGAGAGGTCGCCCTGTCGGAATTCCTTGAACTCGTCATAATGTTTGTTTGTGACACGCATGTTGAAGAATTCTTCGAAGAACTCCGATTCGAAGTCTGTCCACTTCATCTGGTTCACCTGTCTTTTGGCCCTGACCCTCTCCCACCACATTCTGGCATCCCCAGAAAGGAAGAATGATGCACACTTGATCTTCTCATGTTCAGGCCAGTCCAACAGCTCCATTGTACTCTCCACTGTCTTGAACCACGCTTGGGCATCCCAGGGTTCGCTAGTACCTAAGAAATTTTCCGGTTTCAGCTTCAACTACTGAATCAGATAAGCCTCTTATCGTGCTACAATGGCAGGGCCTGTCGGAGGGGCTTGCGTAACCGTAGGCGTGACAGGTAACACCGTCGGGTTCGCCGGTGGAGTGGTAGAATTTTCTTGCTGGTTCATCAGGGTATTAATGGTTTGCTGCTGCTCGGTAACCTGACGCTAAAGTTCGGTCACCAATTGCATCATCTCGGGCGATGTAGTAGTCTCATTAATTCTATTACTCTGTTTTCTAGCCATGCTTTTCTTCATAAAAGACAAGTAAGGCTAATATAAGTTTTTGTTATCCCTACCCGCATATCAAATTTTTAAAGTATTCGATTTCATAAAAATAAGGTAAAGTATCGTTCATATATACATATCCTAAAAGTACTTTCTATCATAAGGTATCATTCATACTTGCATATTCTAGAATCATAAGGTATCATCCATACTTGCATATTCTAGAATCATAAAAGAAAATAAGATATGCATAGAGGTACTTACTTGGAAGCTGCAGGAAGAAGGCTTGATGTGTGTGTAGTGAGATGGAAAACTGCTCTGATACCAACCTGTAACGCCCGCCTTTTTCCAGACCTTACAGTGTGGCGAAAGGCGGCGTTACGCCAACATACATATAGGCATATGAGCATCGTAATGCAGCGGAATAATTTAAAACATTATACATACATGCAACTAACACTTGAATTATGTAGACATGTTTGAACTATCATTCCTAAACATTGTGATATGGTAACTTAGCATGTTAACATCGTATGTAACATCATGATATGAAAATCACATAAATTATCCATAAGCAACATAAATAATAAGTTATTCTTTAGGCATAACTATCATAAGTATAGTATGAAACTTAAGAAGACAATGCAAAACATAAGACATGTGACAAAGTATAAATATGAGAATCTTTTTCTTTTTCCCTTGCCATGTCACTGCCACACACACACTCTTGCCCCTCCTGCTGCTTCCCTTAATATCCTCTTGCTTAATCTGCGGTATAAGAAAATAAAACTATAAGCACATATGCTTAGTAAGACCCTTTCCTACTCACCAAAACAATACGTCACATAAAATAAAACATATAACGTACTTATCATAGAGAAGTTCTTGATATAAAACCTAAGCATATGAAATACTAATATGGCATGGTTCTTGACATAAACCATAAGCATATGAAACACTTAACATGGCATGGTTCTTAACATAAAACATAAGCATATGAAACATTTAACATGGCATGGTTCTTATCATAAAACATAAGCATATGAAATATTTAACATGGCATGGTTCTTATCATAAACATGAGCATAAAATATACTTAACATGGATGCATAACATGAATGAATGCCTGAGTCAAATGCATATATCCTAAGGATGCTTATATGAAAATCATACTTAAAATTACTTAAATATAATCATCACATCATGGGGGCCCTGGCTTGTACCACATACATACATCATATGCGTGCATCCCTAAGTAAATGCAAGGTAGCTAATCTCGACCTACTAGGGTAAGGACAGCTACGGTAGTCCCAGAACCGAGGCTTTCATGAGGAGCCCATCCCTGTTGGGCAGCTGCGGTAGTCCCAGAACCGGGGCTTACATGAGGAGCCCATCCCTTGGACCCTTACTTCGGTCCGGTACAAGCTCATTCATAAAGTAAAATAGCTTCACATGCTTCATCATTCATAGAACATTCATAGCATAAAGATATAAACATGATCTTATTACATGAAGCATGACATAAAACATACTTAGCATTTCATCATTCATAGTTAATGCATAACCTCATTATGCCCTAAAGGCATGAACATCATCATCATTCATCATTCATCATCTTCATTCATAAGGTATGTCATGCATACATCATTATGCCTTAGAGGCATGAACATCATTTCTTAGTGATATGAGAAAAGTGTCCTAAGGCAATCGCCTTATGATTGTAATCATTTATTTTAATAAATGAATATTCACTATTTGAGTATACATGTTTATGTATTTAATTGAGATCTCAAATTCATTTACTGAATGTCTGCAATACAATTCACAGCATGAGAGAATTTGTGATGAATTCACAACTAGTGATTATCTCTACATGTGCAATTGTGAAGTATTGAAATTGTCCCTAGTCGATGAATTGATAAATACGGACACTATCAATTCTGTTGAGACTAGCATGGGTTATTCTCTAATCAGCTGATTCTCACTGGCTGGTGACATTGGGATGCTTGGAGATAAACATGAATGCTAGTTAAGGGAACTAGTTCATTGGAGTGGCTGGCTGTAAAACTTCATATGGTAGTCTACATATAAACATGTCAGTGAAGTTCTTACTGCAGCTTAAGTGCAATGTTCCTTTGACTTGCGGTGTTCAAGTCATCTTGGTCATGGAGACTTATACTTTGACATCTTAAGCAAGCATCTCCAAGGAGGTGTGGACCCAGAATGATTGGGTATAAGCCGAAGTGCCCGAAGATGTTTGAACATCCTATAAAGGATTCACCACTCCTTGCGAGGAGATGTATACCCAAGGCCTATCGTCGGATTGTTACTCGAAGCCTCTGGCCAGAGCATGACATGTTTAGAGTATGAATCTCTTAGATACATGAGAGTAATTAGAATCCGTAGGACGAGAAAACGTTAGTTGGGCTAGGTGTGACGTAGTCAGCCTAGTGGGGACTGACACACATAGACCATGTCCTGAACCAAGTGGGTATAAGATGGTGAAGGGAATGGGGCACGATTCATTATAGCTGCTGAAGTGTTTCAGAATTGTTTCTGAGGTCAACTGTTGATCTTTCGATTAATTGGGGATCATGATGTACTACTAGGTGCCACTCATCATCGTTCTATAATTGGTTAATTATAGACGGCCAATATAAATCGAAAGCATATTTAGTCACACGTACTACGAGTAATCCGAGGGATTTAAAATGAGTTGAAAATTGGATTTTCCAATCAAGAGAGATTAGGCTTGGTTGAGCCAAACGATATGTCGAATCTGAATTTTTCAGAGGCGCATCGGAAGCGTAAAATGGCTAAGTCTTTTGAAGACTTAATAGATGAATTAAATGAGTTTAATTCATTGGGGGCGTGGCTTAGATAGGCCGGCCAAAGAGGGTCCCCACCCTCTTTGCTTGTCCGGCCACAACAAAGGGAGAGAACCAAGTTTCGGTTCAATTTATAAAATAAACCAAGTGTGGTTTGTTTTATAAAATTATGGATGATATAAATTTTTTATATAATAAACCAAGGTTTGGTTTATTTTTTATGGAAATTAAAATGAACCATGGATTGGTTTATTTTATTTTATAAAATCAATCATGGATTGATTTACCATGATAAAGAAATTTATATAAAGAAATTTATTTTTGATGGAAATTAAAATGAACCATGGATTGATTTATTTTATTTTATAAAATCAATCATGGATTTATTTACCATAATAAGAAATTTCTTTCCATAAGAAAAAAGAGACTTGGTTGATTTTTATCATAAATTAAAATATGATAAAACTTGGCATGATGGAATAAGCGATAGAAAATTTATATGATAAATTTCTTATGAAAATTTATTCCATTAGAAAAAGGAGACTTGGCGGTTGAGAGACCATTATACAAAGGACCCAAGGCAAGGCTTGGAAATCAATCGAAGTATTCTTGCCTGGGCTATCTCCCTCTCCTCCCTTCTTCCTCTTGGCCGACCACAAGGTTCTTCTCCCTTCTTCTTGCCGTGAGCACAAGGAGAAGCACCGAGGCGACGAAGTTCTTCCGTTGGGACGATCTTCCTCTCCAGCCATCATCACCTTGGGATTGGGCGCAAGTCATCTTCCTCCTTCTCGCCGGAATTGTGATTCCGACCAACCTTGGTGGTGAGTTTTTCCTATGTGATTACTTCTCTCTTGGTTTTTCTTGTAGCGTTCTCGGAGAATCTAGTAGTTCTCGAGAACACGAAACTCGTGGCTTTGCGAAGTCATCCCGAAGATACTCGGCGTGGACGCGAATAGAGGCGGAGCTACCGAGGGACACTTACGGTTGGATCTCGTCCCTTCCTTCGAGTTACGCGAGGTAATACGTAAATTAGTTTACGTTTCTGCAAAATTTTAAATATATGATCATGTCTACACAAGATAAAGTTGCATGCTTAGATGTGTGGTTAAATAATTTGAGAAATTATTTATGCTAAACCTTCCGCTGCACGTAATTAATTTTAAAATTACGAACCCGCATCCATGTCAACATACACCCGGTCCCAACAGTGGTATCAGATCCGGTTAGTGTTCGACATAATCATATAATTGTTTTGCGGAAAACATTGTCATAATCTCAATTTTGAAAAATTTACCAATTATGAAAACTTTCCAATTATGGTAAATTTCCGATTTAAGAATTTCAAGGTTTGGAAATCCTCATGAAAAGTTCGCAAACTTTTGAAATATCCTTGTTTCTGAAATTTTATGATAATTGTGAAAACTTTCCATTTTTGGAAACTTTCTAATTTTGGAAATTTCCTAATTTTGGAAATTTTCCAATTTTGAAATTACGTAAGTTTCCTTTGTACCAGAATATTACAATTATTCTGAAAACCTTTAATTTTTGGAAACTTTCCATTTATGGAAAGCTCGCAATTTTGGGCACTTTCTTTCAAGAAAGTCTAGACAAATTATGGGAATATTAATTGGCATTCACATTCATAATTGGAAATTAAATTATTTACAAAATTCTTTATTTTGGATTAAGTCTCGGGGAGCCGTCCAATTTAAAGTTAGTTGTTATAATTAAATTTCCTAAATTGAATTTAAGCAGTCAAATGTTTAATTTGGATTGAGCCTCGGGGAGCCGTCCAAATTATATTATCAATAAATTCTTATTTTGGATTGAGCCTCGGGGAGCCATCTAAATTAAGTTATTGATATTAATTTTCCATAAATAAAATATGTGATCAAATCTTGGAAATTTCTTGAGGTGATTCTCAAACGATAATTTCCTTATTTAATTTATGAGGTGATGCTCTTGCATATTATCGTCTCCAAAATTAATTAGGAAAATTATTTTCTATACAGTATATTTCCTTAAATAAGATTTTCATGAAAATAATATGTGGTTGAATTAAGGGAATATATCTCTTAATTTAAAAAGATTTGATTTAGAGAAATCAATATCTTAAACATATTAATTCCGAAATTGATTATGATAATTTAGGAAATTGTTTCCCAAAACAATTCCTTAAATAAAGTATGAAATTAGAATTAGGAAATCCGGTTCCTAATTTAATTAATGAGACTTGATAAATTAAGTCACATACATACTTTATTAAAGAAATTGTTAGTACATGACATAATTATATGTCATGAATGTGCTTAAAAGAAAAAGATGAGACCTAAAACCCCTTACAAAATATTAAGGCCAACACCTTCCATTAATATGGTTAGAACCGGAGTTTTGTTTCTCGTTAGGGTTGATGGACACATCCATGCACGCCTTGAACCTCAACATGTTCAAACCATGGAATTAGTTTATGATTAATATAGTTGGAGTCAGAGGTCAATCCTTAGTTTTGGTTGTTGGACACATCCAAGCCTGACTAAACGAATGAATGAGGTCCAACCATATTAAAACTATTTCTTGATTAATGGGTCAGCCTTAAGCTTGGAGCATCGATTTGTTGTGTCACAGCCAAGGTCGATGTAAAGAGAGGTGCAGTTGGGTGCTATGTATATTGTTGCATACTTGTTAATGAGTTAACAACCCAATGATATATGCAAATATTCAATTAGTTGATAGCATAATGTGATAGTTACATATGTGTAATATGTAATCGGTATAATTACCTACCTTCATAGCTAAGAATAACTTGATGGACTCCAACCATGGTTGTTCTTATCTATGGTTGGATATCAACCTATTTGGAGATGATCCTACGATCTCCCGAATTGATAAAAAGGGTTATTCAATTCGAAAAATAAATAGGATTTAATTAATGTATATTGATGCATTCTTTATCATTCTCATCACATAACCTCAATTTGTATTTCTAAGATAATCACCTGATCATGTCTTCTCTGAATTTGCGTTCCATTTTAGACACCAATAACTTAACTAAGGACAAAAGGATTGAAAAGGCACTTGCCATCACTGCGGCAAGGAGGGCCACTGGCGAAGAAACCGCAAGGTTTATCTTGAGTCCTTGAAGAAGAAGGCATCCGATGCCTCATCCTCTTCAGGCATCTTCGTTATTGAATGTCACTCTATTTCCTCGTACACCTGGGTACTTGATACTGGGTGTAGCTCACATATATGTAATGACATACAGGGGCTAAGGAATAGAAGAAGACTCGTCAAGGGAGAAGCGAATTTGCGAGTTGGAAATGGAGCAAATATTGCTGCTATTGCCAACGGAACATATTTGCTAAAGCTCCCTACTGGACTTGTCTTAGTATTGGATAATTGTTATTTTGTTCCTTCGTTAATAAAGAACATTGTATCTATTTCATGCTTGAATGAAAAGGGTTACCATTTAACTTTTAGTAACAATTGTTGTTACATAACTTTAAATGATGTTCTTTATGGGACCGGAACTTTATGCAATGGTATCTACACGTTAGATTTATCCGGTGACGTTTTCAATATCGAAGTTAGCAACAAACGTGCTAGAATAGATAATCAAATAGACTCCTATACGTGGCATTGTCGCCTTGGCCATGTAAGCAAGAAACGCATGACCAAATTACACCGGTGTGGAATTCTGGAATCATTTGAACCCGGTTCATTTTATACATGCGAATCATGCTTAAAAGGCAAGATGACCAAATTACCCTTTTCCGGAAAAGGTAAACCAGTGGGAGAATTGTTTTGTCTAATACATACTGATGTATGTGGACCAATGTCTACTCTTGCACAAGGAGGCTATAGCTACTTCATTACCTTTATCGATGATCACTCACGATTCGGGTATGTGTTCTTAATGAAACACAAATCTGAAGCTTTTGAGAAATCAAAGAGTTCAGAAGTGAAGTAGAGAAACAGCTTGGCAAAAGTATTAAGATACTTCGATCTGATCGGGGTGGTGAATACTTAAGTCAAGAGTTTCATGATTATCTTAGGGATAATGGGATATTGTCTCAATGGACTCCGCCATATACACCACAGCATAATGGTGTGTATCTGAGAGGCGTAACCGAACCTTGATGGACATGGTTAGATCTATGATGAATCATGCAACTCTTCCAAAATCCTTTTTGGGCCTATACGCTTAAGACAACTGTTTACTTGCTAAACAGAGTCCCGACCAAGGTAGTCTCTACTATTCCATATGAGACGTAGAATAGTAAGAAACCTCATTTATCTCACCTAAAGATATAGGGTTGTCCTGCTTATGTAAAGAGGACTGTATCAGACAAATTGGATGCTAAGTCTGATAAATGTCTATTTATTGGATACCCTAAGGAAACGAAAAATTACCAATTCTATCATCCATTGGAACAAAAGGTGTTTGTTTCAAGGCATGCTGTATTTCTAGAAAAGAATTTCTTTTACAAGAAAATAGTGGGAGTAGCATTGAACTTGAAGAAGTTCAAGGAACTCCAATAGACATTATAGTGACACCTAGTCTAGACCCACAACCAATAACTCATAATGATGAGCTATCAGTTGAACCTAAAACAACACCACTTCTTCGTGGATCTGATAGGACACGCAATATTCTAGAGAGATACGGATTTCTCATAAGTGAATCGAACGACGTGTTACTCATTAGCGATGACGAACCTATCAGTTATGAAGATGTTCTGAAAAATTCAGAAAGGGATAAATAGCTTGAAGCCATGAAGTCGGAAATGGATTCCACGTACGAAAATCAATTATGGGACTTGCTTAACCCACCTGAAGGGATTAAGCCCATATGGTGCAAGTGGGTTTTCAAGAAGAAAATCGACATGGAAGGTAATGTTGTTACCTTTAAGGTTAGATTAGTGGCAAAAGGATATCGTCAGAAACAAGGAATTGATTATGACGAAACCTATTCGCCAGTAGCTATGCTTAAATCCATTCGGATGCTCCTGGCCATAGCAGCTCATTATGATTATGAGATATGACAAATGGATGAGAAAACAGCTTTCCTTAATGGAAACCTGCTTGAGGATGTATACATGATACAACCTGAAGGTTTCACATCGGTTAATAAAACCAAAATATGCAAGCTTCAAAGATCCATATATGGACTAAAGCAAGCATCCAGGAGCTGGAACATCCGTTTTGATGAGACAATCATAGAGTTTGATTTCTCACAAAATCCTGACGAACCTTGTGTACAAGAAGGTTAGTGGGAGTGCAGTCGTATTCCTAGTGTTATATGTCGATGACATATTACTTATAGGAAACGATATATCAGTCTTACAGTCAGTTAAAATTTGGTTGTCCAAAACTTTCTCCATGAAAGACCTGGGAGAAGCAACCTATATCCTTGGGATTAGAATCTATAGAGATAGATCAAAACGGTTGCTTGGTCTTTCGCAGTCTACATATATAGACCGAGTGCTAGAAAGGTTTAACATGTCGAAATCCAAGAAAGGTTACCTTCCCATCAGGCATGGGATCAACGTTTCGAAGTATATGTGTCTGCGCACAGAAGACGAGAGGATTTGCATGAATAAGATTCCTTATGCATCCGCGATAGGATCTATCATGTATGCTATGTTATGTACTAGGCTCGATGTATCGTATGCTCTGAGCGTCACAAGCAGATACCAGTCTGATCTAGGAATGGATCATTGGGCGGCTGTCAAGACAATCCTCAAGTACTTAAGAAGAACTAAGGATGTGTTCCTAATATATGAAGAAGGTGATATGGTAATACGTGGGTATACAGATGTCAGTTTCCAAACAGATAAGGATGACTCCAAATCTCAGTCTGGATACGTATTTATTTTGAATGGAGGCGCAATAAGTTGGAAGAGTTTCAAGCAAGACACCGTAGCGGATTCTACCACGGAAGCAGAATATATTGCAACTTCGGAAGCAGCAAAGGAAGCAGTCTGGATCAAGAAGTTTGTCTCAGAACTTGGTGTGGTTCCAACCATTGATGAAGCAATACTGGTTTATTGCGACAACAATGGAGCTATTGCACAAGCAAAAGACCAAGGTCTCATCAGCGATCCAAACATGTGCTTCGCCGCTATCATCTGATCAGAGAGATTATAAGTAGGAATGATACACAAATTGAGAAAATTCCCACTGAAAGGAATTTAGCGGATCCTTTAACTAAGGTCTTGGCTCAAAGCAAGTTTAAGGGTCATGTTAGAGCCTGTGGTATTGGATACCATAGCGATTGGCTTTAGGCCAAGTGGGAGTTTGTTAGTGATATGAGATGTAACACCCGCCTTTTTCCCACACCTTATGGTGTGGCGAGAGGCGGCGTTACGCTAACATACATAGGCATATGAACATCTTAATGCAGCGGAATAATTTTTTTCTTTAAACTTATTACACATACGTTTAACCATGCAACTAATACTTGAATCATGTATATATACCTTAGCTATCATTCATGAACATGGTGACATTGTAACTTAGCATATTAACCGCATACGTAGCATCATGATCTAAACATTCCATAACTTATCCATAAGCATCATTAATAGTAAGTAACTTATCCGTAAGCATCATAAGTAGCAAGTAACCTATCCATAAGCATCATAAGATTAAGTTATTCTTTAGGCATAACTATCAGAGGTATAGCATAGAACCTAATGAGGCGTTTCAAAACACAAGACATGCAATCAGTATAAATAGAAGAATCCTTTGTCATGTCACTGCCACACACACGCTCTTGCCCCTCCTGCTCCTTCCCTTAGTACCCTCTTGCTTGATCTGCAGTATAAGAAAATAAGACTATAAGCACACAGGCTTAGTAAGACCCTTTCCTACTCACTAAAATTCATACGTCACATAAAACACAATCATATGAACATTTAACAGGACATGGTTCTTAACATAGAACATAAGCATAAAAAAAACATTTAACATGGCATGGTTCTTAACATAAACATAAGCATAAAAAGGCGTTTAACATGAGCCTATTCTTAGCATAAATCATGAGCATATTCTGAACATAAATCATAAGCATATCCTGAGCATATTCTTACCATAAATCATAAGCATATCATAAGCATATTCTTAGCATAAATGCATAACATGAATGGATGCATGAGTCAAATGCGTATACATAAGGATGCTTATTTGAAAATCATACTTATAAATACTTAAACATAATCATAACATCATGGGGCCCTGGCTTGTACCACATACATACATCATGTGCGCGCATCCCTAAGTATATATGAGGTAGCTAATCTCGACCTACTAGGGTAAGGACAGCTTCATCGGTAGTCCCGAACCGTGGATAGCTTCATCGGTAGTCCAAAATCGTGGACAGCTTCATCGGTAGTCCAGAACCGTGGACAGCTTCATCGGTAGTCCAGAACTGTGGACCTTACTTAGGTCCGGTACAAGCCCATTCATAAAATAAAATAATTTCACATGCATCTTCATTCATAAAACATATATGGCATAATCATTCATTCTTAATGCTTAACATCATCATTATGCCTTGAAGGCATGAACCTTATCTTCGTTCATCATTTTCATTCCATATCATCATTATGCCTCGAAGGCATGAACTTTATCTTCATTCATCATTTTCATTCATAAAACATGACATACATACATAATTATATCCTAAGATATGAGCATTATCCTAGTCCATAAAGCTTGCATGATCATGGTACATAAGATAAACAGACATTTCCTACATGGTACATTTCATCTAGCATGCATAATCATAGTATCCATCATAGAGCATGCATGGGTAAGATACATATTAACATGATACATACCACTTAGGTTCATGGCATTCTACAGTACTTAGGTTCATGGCATTCATTATTGAACATGCATAGACCTTCATACTCATATATCTATTATCGGCATTTAACATCCTACATGCATTATTCTATTTAACCTACCCCTACATCAATTACATATGTTCATGGTATATGGTCTAAAACATTCATGAGTAAAACATAATACATAACCTAAACATACAAAGTCATGATACATAACACATAAAGCTAGGGTTTTGGTAACATAAAGATCCTTACATCATGCTTAACTATATACTTACATCATAGTAACCTATAAACAAGTATCCTTGAGACCTTAACCCAATCCAAACCCTAGATCATGGTCTTGGTCGAAACCCTAAAGAACCATAAGTCCATGGAAAATTCATCTAGGTCACAATTAACATCCCATACAACATACAATGTCATAGGAAAACATTTGATCCCATAGTTGAAGCTAACCCAAATCCCTTAGCCCTAGAGTAGCTCTTGGCCGAAACCCTAAAGGGCCATAAATTCATGGAAAAATTCATATAAAACACAATTAATATCCATCATGTCATAGGTGAACAAAATAAACATGTTTGAATGGTTAGATCAAATCCCAACCATGGATTAGGGGTCTTGGCCGAAACCCTTGGGAAGTCACAAGTCCATAGAAAATTTATATAACTCACCATTCATCCCTTATTTATCATGAGGAACCATTTGGAACCATTAGTGAAGTTTTTACATCGTCCTAAACCCTAAAACCATGCCTTGGCCGAAACCCTTGAAAGTCCTAACTCTAGTTTTCTCAACATATAATTCAACCAAGTTCTTATATCATGAAAAACAACTTGAAAACTATTATACCACAAGTGAGGAGGTCTTACCTTTCCTTATCTTGGATATAATCCTTGAATAGAAATAAAATGAAACCTTCTTGACCCTAAACTTCTCCTTAGCCCTTGTAGCCTTGTAGGAAGCCTTGGATCTTCAAGATGGAGTCCTTTGTGAAGCATTTCTAAGAAAAAGAAACCCTTGTGGGTTTTGGCTAGAAGAAGAAAGAAGAAAGAGAGGAATGGCTTTTTGGTGCAAGTTGCATCAATGATATTCCTCTTTAAGTGTTTTAATATTTGACAATACACTTAAGTCAGTGATACAATGAATAGACAAAGGGGAGCAAAAGTGAAGTAACCTTAGTTGAAGAAAAGTCCTAGTTAATCTAGGCATCGAAATCCTAAGTCCCAGCGAAGGGCTGCTGGGCACCTAGCGAAGGGTTGCTAGGTATCGAAACCCCAAGTCCTAGCGAAGGCCTGCTAGGTATCGTAACCCTAAGACCTAGCGAAGGGCTGCTAGGCACCTAGTGAAGGACTACTAGGCATAGAAGACCTAGCGAAGGGTTGCTAGGCACCTAGCGAAGGGCTGCTAGGCATAGAAGACCTAGCGAAGGGCTGCTAGGCACCTAGCGAAGGGCTGCTAGGCACCTAGCGAAGGGCTGCTAGGCATAGAAGACCTAGCGAAGGATTGCTAGGCACCAGGCGAAGGACCGCTTGGTAACAAAGACCTAGCGAAGGGCTGCTAGGCACATGGCGAAGGACTGCTAGGGAATGAAGACTTGGTCCGAGGGACTAAGCAACTTAGCTGAGCGATGACTAAGGACAGGAGTAGAGACGGGTCAGGGTTTGGGCGTCTCGAGGTCCGGAGGTATCGGAAGTTAAGCAAAAGTCCACCCGAAGGACTGGGTGGCAACCGTCTCCTGTAAGGAGTAGGTGAAGGGCGAGTTCTCGGGGATAGGAACTCGTGCCGGTTCGACCTAGGGTTTCGTGGAGATCCGAAGTCAGAACCAAGTCCTTAAGACCAATATTATATGTATCTATGCTTTGTGTTTGTGGATATTGTAGGTACCAAGAACCGAAGACAAAGCAAGCTTGATGAAGGCCCTAACCAGGGCGCCCTCATGCACCAGGGCGCCCTGGTCAACATTGGTTCATTGCTGCGAGTACGAAGCAGTGGATAAGCGCTGACTGGGTTCAAGATGGGCGCCCGGAAGATCCGGGGTGCCCTGGTCAAAGTTGTTATCTGCTGCGGCGAGGTAGACGCAGGGATAAAGTTTGACCAAGTCATCCGGGGCGCCCCTAGCGTCCGGGGCGCCCCCAGCGTCCGGGGCGCCCCCAGGAGGCCTTTATAAGGGGCCTCGACCCCTCTGCTTCCTACACAATATTCCAGAGCGATTCTGATCATTCCGACCGACGACAACGCGCTAGAAACGAGGCTCTACGACCGGGAGGCTCCAGGAGGAGGTGTGCGGCACTTCGGAGGTCCAGATCGGCCGAGCTTCAAACTTTGTCTCGTTGGTTTGCTTTTTAATTACTGTACTTAAATTTCTATATTATTGCTTGTAATATTACACTGTAAGTCGGGTTTCTCCGCCTCCGGAAAGTCCGGGAAGGAGACCAATAGTGGACGGGTGTTCCCGTGCATAGGCCTTGGATGTACTGACCCTGGGGGGTCGGGAACAAAGTAAAAACCGCTGTGTACCTGTGTTCGTTTTGTTTTTATTTTCCGCTGCACTAACGATCTGAATAGTTTTACGAACGAAGATTTCCGAAAGATTTTCGAACGGTCGATATTCACCCCCCCTCTATCGACGACACCGGTCCTACAATTGGTATCAGAGCCGAGCCGCTCTTCACCGGACTAACCGCCGACGGAGCAACGACGCCAGGAGTTGAGGGGGAGCTCAGGGGTGAATCAAGTATATTTTAATTTTAAAATGTCCAATTTTAAATTCCATATTATCTGTTTCACGTGCAGGGAGAGAGAGCACTATAAAAATCAGTGCCCTACTCGTAAGAATCGTTCGTCACCGGCGGCAAAGGAGATACCAGCGCCAGGAGTCCGGAAAAACAAGGACCACGTGCAATGCTTCAAGTGCGAGAAATACGGACATTACAAAAACAAGTGTCCGGCGAAGATACACAAGATTTATATTCCAAAAACATTACAAGTTCCTGCACTGCCATGTGATAAAGTAGTTTATTTTTCTGACAAAGTAGATTTACTGCATAGTAAAATTAACTTTTTGCATGTTAAACTACAAAACGTGAATATGACCAAAATATTAGAAATTAATTGTTTAATTCAGAATGTTAATTCAGAAATTGATAAAATTAATTCTGATAATTTATCTGATAAAATTAATTCTGATAATTTATCTGATAAAATTAATTCTGATAATTTATCTGATAAAATTAATTCTGATAATTTATCTGATAAAATTAATTCTGATAATTTATCTGATAAAATTAATTCTGATAATTTATCTGATAAAATTAACTCTAATAATTTTTCTGGTAAAATTAATTCTGATAATTTTTCTGATAAAATTAATTCTGATAATTTTAATTCAGACAAAATTAATCATAAGGATAATTCAAAAATTAATTATGAAAATCTCAAGATTAATCCAGAAATTAATTATGAAAATCTTAAAGATAATCTAGAGATTAATATATCTGAGGATAATTTTCTCCTAGATTCTAATTTAATTATAGATAATATTGAAGATTATTACAAAACCTTAATTAGTGGCCCAATTTACACCACATACTGTAAGGATATTGAAAAATTTAATCTTGAGGAAGAGATAGAATTTTCTATGATAAAGGCCATAATCAATAAAAATTATAAAAATTCAAATAAATCAAAATTATTAGAAAAACTTGAAAAGAAAGATAAAGATGAAGAAAAAATTTACGAAATAATGAAAATGATGAATTTAAACCCACAATTATTAATTAATCATTATAACCTTAATTAAATTAAATATTAAATCCAAATTCAAATTAATCCAAATTAAATTCAAATTAATTCAAATTAAACTCAAATTAATTCAAATTAAATCCAAATTAAATTCAAATTAAACTCAAATTAAATCCAAATTAAATCCAAATTAAATTCAAATTAATTCAAATTAAACTCAAATTAATTCAAATTAAATCCAAATTAAATTCAAATTAAATCCAAATTAAATTCAAATTAAATCCAAATTAAATTCAAATTAAATTCAAATTAATTCAAATTAATTAATTAAATCTAAAATAATTCTCAAATAATTCAAATTAATTAATTAAATCTAAAATAATTCAAATTAATTAATTAAATCTAAAATAATTCAAATTAATTAATTAAATCTAAATTAAATTCAAATTAATTCATAATTAATTCAAATTTAATACTAATTAAATTTTAATTAAATATAAATTAAGTCTTAATTAAATTCGAAATTCAAATTTAAATTAAATTCGAAATTTAAATTAGATTCAAATTTAAATTTAAATTAAATTCTAATTCAAACTTAAATTAAATTCAAATTTAATTTAATCCAAATTAATTGAAACTTAAATTCATTTATTCTCAATTGATTAATTAATTTTCTAATCCAATCAACTTTTAATTAACCTGAACTCAACTAAAATCTTAAATGACTTAAACTCAAATTAAAATAAAATTTTACCTAAACTATAACAATTAAAACTAATAACATTAAATATGTCAAAGTGGGTTGACATATTCGCGGGTTCACTCGACATGTATCAAAACGGGAATTTGATACATTTTTAGAAACCTAATAATATAAATTGGTTGACTCATGCATAATTGTCATGTCATGCATCTACTATTTATTTTAAATATATGACATGTCATTCATATTTAAATTTTATGCATAATTTAGAACGGCTATAGGAAAAAGAATAATTGAAACTTGATCAACCTAGTATTGGGTGGAGGTGAGATGATAGTACGTTAGGGAAGCCATCTTGGCGAAACTAGCCGAAGCTACCGATCCAAGATCCAAACTAGTTAGACCAGAATTTTTCAAAAAGTAATCTTGAAAATGAAATTTCATTAAAAGGCTTTGTCAAGGAAAGGGTTGATGAACCAATAAGGCTACGGCCAAAGAAGGCCTAGTGCCTCGCCAAGACCTGGAAGCCAATTTTTGAAATTCAAATTCAAGTTACTTCTTGTCAAATTCAAATCTAACACAAGCTTCAATTAAATCTTAGAATTAAAAATAAATTAAAGAAAAATGATTCAAGCATCTCATAATACACTTATAAGGCAATTATGCTTGTTGTATTGATACATCTAAAATGGGTGAGATGTTAAGGACTAATAAATTGAAAAATATTTTTCAAAATCATTAGAATATTTTTCTAAAAATATATTTTCAAAATAGTGCTTCAACATAATAATGTTTTTATGGAATTCATGCTTATCTGATTGAATATACATATTATATGTTTTTCAAAAATTATATCTTTTCAAAAATTGTTTGACTCACGCAATTAGACACAAGCCTCTTAGGACAACACTAAAGTTCCTTAAGGCACTTAGATAGAGTCAACCGGGATCGGATACAGGGGGAGTGATTTTTTTTGCTTTCGAAAACTACACTGTAAAAATTATTATTATTTGAAAATACCTTTCGAAAACTGAGCTTTAAAACGTTATCACTTGTGTTTTTCGAAAAAGGTTTATGTTGTAAAATTTATCTGTCTTGTTTGATTTTGATAAACCCTAAAGACACAGAGGAATGTCCACTTCATAATCTACAAGGACTCCTAGGATGTGTCAACTTTAGGGGGAGTATAAATCAAACTTCTGAAACAATTTTGTTTAATTAATTGTTTTGAAATTATTAAATAATTTCCTTAATTTGAATCAACCCTTAAGACTTAGAGGAAGAGTACTTGTGGTCAACAAGCTTCCCAGGACTAGGTCAAGTTTAGGGGGAGATCAAATTAAAAGAATTATTGAATATTTCAAATGTTTTCATGAGCGGTATTTTCAAATCCTGTTGAAAACATAAGTATTCTTTCAAAATAGTATCAATTTTCAAAAATTACTATTATTTTCAAAAATTCATCTGGTTTTTTTTCAATTTGAAATAATATCTTGAGTTTGGAAAATCTTCCAGGACACTTAGGAAAATGTCTTTGTAGTCAACAAGGTTTCCTATGATTGTGCTAGACTGAAAGATAAACCAAATCAAGTATTATAACTTTAAAATCTTTACATTTTTCAAAATTAACTTACATCCTATTATTCTGTGACTTATGAAATTTTTTATATTTACTTGGGTTGGAAAACTTCCAGAACACTTAGGAAAATGTCCTTGTAGTCAACAAGGGTTCCCAGGATAGTGTTAGACTGGAAAATTAAACAAGTGAAGTCAAATATTATGTTTTCAAAAGTACTTATGTCTTTCAAAGCCAAATATTCTTTCAAAAGTACTATCATTTTTTTCAAAATTCTATTAATATTTACTTGACCTTGAAAAATATTATGTTTCATAAAACACTTATTTTCGAAACACAGTTAGTACTTGCAAAATAGGCATAATATTTATATTTTTCAAAATAACATTCTTTCAAAAGTTATGCATTTTCCAAAAAGTACTTACTTATTCAAAAATCCAATATATTTTCAAAGTTACTTATATTTTTCAAAAATTACATAATTTTTTCAATATATTGTTCACAATACAATGCTTTCAAAAATTTTGCACTAAGTATTTTCAAAAAGAACTAAAGGTTTTTAATGTTGGTGCAAGTATTTTATTTTTTTTTATGTATGACAAAGGGGGAGAGTTGTGTGCTTAAGTTAGAAAAAAAATTTCCCGAAGATAAAAAATGTAGTTTCAAAATCTATATTTTTTTTTCATTTTTACCCCAAGGACAGTAAGTTAGCCCCTTAAACCAATCTAACTTAAGTTATTGTCAAACATCAAAAAGGGGGAGATTGTTGGTGCAAATTGCATCAATGATATTCCTTTTTAAGTGTTTTAATGTTTGACAATACACTTAAATAAGTGATACAATGAATAGACAAAGGGGAGCAAAAGTGAAGTAACCTTAGTTGAAGAAAAGTCCTAGTTAATCTAGGCATCGAAATCCTAAGTCCCAGCGAAGGGCTGCTGGGCACCTAGCGAAGGGCTGCTAGGTATCGAAACCCCAAGTCCTAGCGAAGGGCTGCTAGGCACCTAGCGAAGGGCTGCTAGGTATCGTAACCCTAAGACCTAGCGAAGGGCTGCTAGGCACCTACTACTAGGCATTGAAGACCTAGCGAAGGGTTGCTAGGCACCTAGCGAAGGGCTGCTAGGCATAGAAGACCTAGCGAAGGGCTGCTAGGCACCTACCGAAGGGATGCTAGGCATAGAAGACCTAGTGAAGGATTGCTAGGCACCAGGCAAAGGACCGCTTGGTAACAAAGACCTAGCGAAGGGCTGCTAGGCACCTGACGAAGGACTGCTAGGGAATGAAGACTTGGTCTGAGGAACTAAGCAACTTAGCTGAGCGATGACTAAGGACAGGAGTAGAGACGGGTCAGGGTTTGGGCGTCTCGAGGTCCGGAGGTATCGGAAGCTAAGCAAAAGTCCACCCGAAGGACTAGGTGGCAACCGTCTCCTGAAAGGAGCAGGTGAAGGGCGAGTTCTCGAGGATAGGAACTCGTGCCGGTTCGACCTAGGGTTTCGTGGAGATCCGAAGTCAGAACCAAGTCCTTAAGACCAATATTATATGTATCTATTCTTTGTGTTTGTGGATATTGTAGGTACCAAGAACCGAAGACAAAGCAAGCTTGATGAAGGCCCTAACCAAGGCGCCCTCATGCACCAGGGCGCCCTCATGCACCAGGGCGCCCTGGTCAACATTGGTTCGTTGCTGCGAGTACGAAGCAGTGGATAAGCGCTGACTGGGTTCAAGATGGGCGCCCGGAAGATCCGGGGCGCCCTGGTCAAAGCTGTTATCAGCTACGACGAGGTAGACACAGGGATAATGTTTGACCAAGTCATCCGGGGCGCCCCCAGCGTCCAGGGCGCCCCCAGGAGGCCTTTATAAGGGGCCTCGACCCCTCTTCTTCCTACACAATATTCCAGAGCGATTCTGATCATTCCGACCGACGACAACGCGCTAGATACGAGGCTCTACGACCGGGAGGCTCCAGGAGGAGGTGCGCGGCACTTCGAAGGTCCAGATCGGCCGAGCTTCAAACTTTGTCTCGTTGGTTTGCTTTTTAATTACTGTACTTAAATTTCTATATTATTGCTTGTAATATTACACTGTAAGTCGAGTTTCTCCACCTCCGGAAAGTCCGGGAAGGAGATCAATAGTGGGCGGGCGTTCCCGTGCATAGGCCTTGGATGTACTGACCCTGGGGGGTCGGGAACCAAGTAAAATCCGCTGTGTACCTGTGTTCGTTTTATTTTTATTTTCCGCTGCACTAACGATCTGAATAGTTTTACGAACGAAGATTTCCGAAAGATTTTCGAACGGTCGATATTCACCCCCCCTCTATCGACGGCACCGGTCCTACATGGCTTTGGTGGGAGAAGAGAAGAAAAAGAGTAACTCCTATGTCTCTTCCCCTCTCATCTACTCTTTTATAATACATGAAGGGGGGCAAGTGAAAGGTCATGGTGCCTCTTCTCTTGATGACTCTTCACTTCCCTAAGCCTTAACCAAAATCCTCTTCATTCTCTACTAGCACTCCCTTGCTAGGTGAATTGGTTAGTACATGCATGGTGATACCTTAGGTCCAAGGTTCAATCATTGGTGCATGCACTTTAATTTTATTTATTTTATTTATTTATATTTTTATTTTTTTTCTTTTATTTTCGGCAATGCCCCCTAAGGCACACCAATAGCCATGCTAATATTCCTAATTGAAACCCATTTCTATTTATATTAAATTCTAATTAAGATCCGCTAATAACCATGGTACTAGAAAAGCCCATGTAAGGCTCATTAGTACTTAGCTTCCTAATCTATAACGAAAATCATGGATAATCATGCTAAGGTTCATACTAGTGTCCTTATGTTCCTCGAGAATCTATCTAAGCATGATCAATATTTTAAAGAAAATATTGAGAAAATTTTCTGGGTCGTTACATGAGAAAAGTGTCCTAAGGCAATCGCCTTATGATTGTAATCATTTACTTTAATAAATGAATATTCACTATTTGAGTATACATGTTTATGTATTTTATTGAGATCTTAAACTCATTTACTGAATGTCCGCAATACAATTCACAGCATGAGAGAATTTGTGATAAATTCACAACTAGTGATTATCTCTACATGTGCAATTGTGAAGTATTGAAATTGTCCCTAGTCGATGAATTGATAAATACGGACACTATCAATCTGTTGAGACTAACATGGGTTATTCTCTAATCAGCTGATTCTCACTGGCTGGTGACATTGGGATGTCCGGAGATAAACATGAATGCTAGTTAAGGGAACTAGTTCATTGGAGTGACTGGCTGTAAAACTTCATATGGTAGTCTACATATAGACATGTCAGTGAAGTTATTACTGCAGCTTAAGTGCGATGTTCATTTGACTTGCGGTGTTCAAGTCATCTTGGTCATGGAGACTTATACTTTGACATCTTAAGCAAGCATCTCCAAGGAGGTGTGGACCCAGGATGATTAGGTATAAGCCGAAGTGCCCGAAGATGATTGAACAGCCAACAAAGGATTCACCACTCCTTGCGAGGAGATGTATACCCAAGGCCTATCGTCGGATTATTACTCGAAGCCTCTGGCCAGAGCATGACATGTTCCGAGTATGAATCTCTTAGATACATGAGAGTAATTAGAATCCGTAGGACGAGAAAATGTTACTTGGGCTAGGTGTGACGTAGTCAGCCTAGTGGGGACTGACACACATAGACCATGTCCTGAACCAAGTGGGTATAAGATGGTGAAGGGAATGAGGCACGATTCATTATAGCTGCTGAAGGGTTTCAGAATTGTTTCTGAAGTCAACCGTTGATCTTTCGATTAATTGGGGATCATGATGTACTACTAGGTGCCACTCATGATCGTTCTATAATTGGTTAATTATAGACGGCCAACATAAATCGAAAACCTATTTAGTCACACGCACTACGAGTAATCCAAGGGATTTAAAACGAGTTGAAAATTAGATTTTCCAATCAAGAGAGATTAGGTTTGGTTGAGCCAAACGATAAGTCGAATATGAATTTTTCGGAGACGCATCGGAAGCGTAAAATGGCTAAGTCTTTTGAAGACTTAATAGATGAATTAAATGAGTTTAATTCATTGGGGCGTGGCTTAGATAGGCCGGCCAAAGAGGGTCCCCACCCTCTTTGCTTGGCCGACCACAACAAAGGGAGAGAACCAAGTTTCGGTTCAATTTATAAAATAAACCAAGTATGGTTTGTTTTATAAAATTATGGATGATATAAATTTTTTATATAATAAACCAAGGTTTGGTTTATTTTTCAAGGAAATTAAAATGAACCATGGATTGGTTTATTTTATTTTGTAAAATCAATCATGGATTGATTTACCATGATAAAGAAATTTATATAAAGAAATTTATTTTTCATGGAAATTAAAATGAACCATGGATTGGTTTATTTTATTTTATAAAATCAATCATGGATTGATTTACCATGATATGAAATTTTTTTCCATAAGAAAAAAAAGATTTGGTTGATTTTTATCATAAATTAAAATATGATAAAACTTGTTATGATGGAATAAGTCATAGAAAATTTATATGATAAATTTCTTATAAAAATTTATTCCATAAGAAAAAGGAGACTTGGCGGTTGAGAGACCACAATATAAAGGACCCAAGGCAAGGCTTGGAAATCAATCGAAGTATTCTTGCCTGGACTCTCTCCCTCTCCTCCCTTCTTCCTCTTGGCCGGCCACAAGGTTCTTCTCCCTTCTTCATGCCGTGAGCACAAGGAGAAGCACCGAGGCGACGAAGTTCTTCTGTTGGGACGATCTTCCTCTCCGGACATCATCACCTTGGGATTGGGCGCAAGTCATCTTCCTCCTTCTCGCCGAAATTGTGATTCCGGCCAACCTTGGTGGTGAGTATTTCCGATGTGATTACTTCTCTCTTGGTTTTTCTTGTCGCGTTCTCGGAGAATCTAGTAGTTCTCGAGAACACGAAACTCGTGGCTTTGCGAAGTCATCCCGAAGATACTCGACGTGGACGCGAATAGAGGCGGAGCTTCCGAGGGACGCTTACGGTTGGATGTCGTCCCTTCCTTCGAGTTACGCGAGGTAATACGTAAATTAGTTTACGTTTCTGCAAAATTTTAAATATATGATCATGTTTACACAAGATAAAGTTGCATGCTTAGATGTGTGGTTAAATAATTTGAGAAATTATTTATGCTAAACCTTCCGCAGCACGTAATTAATTTTAAAATTACGAACCCGCATCCATGTCAACATGCACCCAGTCCCAACATCATTTTCATTCATCATCTTTATTCATAAAGCTTGGCATACATACATAATTATGTCTTAAGGCATAAACATCATCTTCGTTCATAAAGCATGCATGATCATGGTACATAGGGTAAACATGCATATATAGTTTTCTTTTCATACAGGGTACATATCACATAGCATACATGATCATGGTATCCATCATAAAGCAGGCATGGGTAGGATCCATATGAACATGATACATACTATCTAGGTTCATGGCATTCAACGTAGAACATGCATAGGTCTACTTAACCATATATCTATCATAGGCGTTTAAATTAAAACATGCATCATTCTACACAAACATGAGGCCTACTTCATAACACATATGTTCATGGTATAAGGCTTAAAACATTCATGAATGAAACCTACTAAAACATGGTATCTAACATAAGCATACAAGATCATGAAGCATAGCACATAAGATTAGGGTTTTAGGTAACATAAAATTCATACCACATGCTTGAACATATATATACATCATAATAAGCCATAAACAAGTATTCTTGAAACCCTAACTCATCCCAAACCCTAGTTAAGGTGCTTGGCCGAAAGTTGGAAGAAGAGATATTCTATCATTCAACCAACATGTGAGGTACCATAAGTAAAGAAAAGCCCATACGTTACCTATAATGCCATAGGAAACCATTAGAACACATAGTTGGAGCTAACCCTAATTTCTTAGTCCTAGATTAGGTCTTGGCCGAAACCCTAAAGGCCCACAAGTCCATGGAAAAATTCATATAGTTCACAATTAACATCCAATACCATACATACAATGTCATAGGATGCCATTTGAACCCATGATTGGGGCTAACCCTAAGTCCTAGACCCACATCTTGGTCTTGGCCGAAATCCTAGAGGGTCACAAGTACATAGAAAAATTCATATCATTCACAATTAATATCCATTCTATCATAAGGAATCATAATAAACATGCTTGAAGGGTTGGATTTAATCCTAACCATGAAACATGGATGGTGGCCGAAACTTGTAGAGGGTTCTAGGGTGCTACAAAAATTCCCAAATTATAATTTATTCTTTATTCAACATGAGAAAGCATTAGGAAATATAAACGAGGTTTAAACATCCTTTTAGACTCAAAAACTTGCTTTGGTCGAAAGTTAAAGAAGCCCTAGTTCATGGTTTTCTCAACCTAGAGCCCAAACAAAACTTTAAATCATGAAAAATAACATCAAAACTATTATACCACAGGTGAGGGAGTCTTACCCTTGTTGTCTTGGTTATAGACCATAAATAGAGAAGAGGATGAAGACCTTCTTGACCTTAGACCACTCATAGCCCTTGTAGCCTTGTAGGAGAACTTGGATCTTCAAGAGGGAGTCCTCTTGTGGATTTTTCCAAGGGGGAAAATCCCCTTGTGGCTCACGGCAAAAAGAAGCAAGGAGGAGGAAGAAGAGAAGAGGAAGAGCCTTGGTGGAAGAAGAAAATAAGAAAAGTAACTCCAATGTCTCTTCCCTTCTCATCTACTTCTTTTATACTAAATGAAAGGCAAGTGAAGGGGCATAGTGCCTCCTCTCATGGTGACTCTTCACTTCCTTTTAGCCTTTAACAACAATCCTTTTCCTTTCCCACTAGCACTCCCTTGCTAGGTGAATTGGTTAGTACATGCATGATGAGGCTTTGCCTCTACCTTAGGTCCAAGGTTTAATCCTTGGTGCATGCACTTTATTTTTATCCCTTTTTCTTTTATTTTTAGCAAGGCCCACATAAGGCCCACCAAGAGTCATGCTAATATTCCTAATTGAAACTCATTTCTATTTATGTTAAATTCTACCTAAGATCCACTAATAACCATGGTACTAGAAGAGCCCATGTAAGGCCCATAACCATGGTACTAGAAGAGCCCATGTAAGGCCCATTAGTACTTAGCTTTTAATCCATATAAAGAATTATACTAAAGTTCATACTAGTATTCCTATGTTACTCACGAATCCATATAGGCATGATCAATATTTTAAAAAAAAATATTGAGAGGATTTTACGGGCGTTACAATGGATGTACATGTTCTTAATCCTGATATAATAATGGACACATGTACTTAATATTTATTATTCCTTTAATTTACCAATGGGCAAGATTTATTCGTTAAATCAATAGGCTCGGTAAATTGAAAAATAATATTATTTATATGGTATGTCGTTGATTATAGAAGGAAACCGTGTCCTAATTATTTAGGATGATGATGCCCCCTTGAGGAGCACATAAGAATTATCATATAAATCCTACAAGTAGACTTGGTCCGACATGATAATGAAGTTGAGTGGTACTACTCTTGGAGCTATATGTTAATTAATTAAATTGTCAGTAATTTAATTAATTAACGGGCATGCGATATCTTAAACACGTGGAAAAAATATACACATAATAAGAAGGAGCTCATATTTTATTACGGGATTGGTGCGGTAGTTCAATAATAACCCTTTAGTAGAGCAGGTTATTATTAACGGGTCGGGTTAAAGATCCGTTAGGAGACCAAAACTAACTCCTCCTCATGGTCCCTATTGTAGCCTATAAATACCCTCATAAGCCATCAAGAGAAAGCCCTAAGCTTCTAATTCTCTCCCTCTCTCTTGTGATGTGCGGCGCCGGCAACAAGCCAAAGGGGGGCGCCAAGGTTTTGGTGATGGGAAGAAAATTCTTTCTTCTTCTCTTCTATTCTTCTTCTCTTCTCCTTTTGTGGCGTGTGGCACCAACAAGCAAAGGAGGAGTTCTCTTCTTCTTTTGGGTGTGTGACAACAAGAAGAAGAGGGAGGTGGCGCAAGGAAGAAGGAAGAAGAAGGAGGGCTTTCAGTTGGTGGCTTTGTTTCTTAGAAGATCGTTGCCCACACAACGTCCAAGAAGAGAATAGGAATACAATAGAAGATCAAGAGGTATATCTTGTTTTATTCCGCTTGCATTAATTGTATTTTTATTTATTTGGATCCCGAATCAAACACAAGAACCAGCAATCAAATCTTCATCTTCTATTCCGTTGCTAATCGAGAAAGGAGGCTAATTGCTTGAACAATAAGTTTGTTCAAGCGATCACTCAATCGAAAAGCATGATGATGAGGTAGGTCGTTCGTGAAATTTTCCCTTTCCGGATTAGTTCTAATCTATAGAATTTTAATCTGGGGATATAGAGAGGAATCCCAACGCCAACATTAATATCTCATTCAAATATGATTGAGTCTAATCTAAATAAGTCTAACTCAAATTAGACTTAATCCCATAATCCAATTGGATTCACTTGAGTCTAACTCAATTAATCCAATTTGGATCAAATCTTAGTCAAACTAAGATCAATTAATCTTCGAAGCATCGTGTCCTTAGTGTGTGACCCAATGGTTCTCATAATGTTGGCAATGTGTCTAAACCGCTTTAGACACATAAGCAATGAGCAGTATCTAGCAATACATTATTGATACCTAAGTGACGAGAAAGTCGAGATCCGACTTAACCTCCATGACTATGTTAATGTATGACCTTATCTTTTTATCCTCGATATCTAGATTGATCAATAAGACATAGACTGTATCATCGTCGATATCAATCTTTGTGTTTCTTGATCCCTAAGTAGACTCACTCAAACAAATGAGCTCAATATCTCATATTGACTCATTTGAACATGGTCATGCGTTTTAATAGTCCTTCTCGATCAAGGGACTCACAGATATCACTCCCGTCATATGAGAGGGATAGATCCCATCTACATCACTCACATCCCTTCGCATAATTCATTATATACCCAGTAATCGCTTTTATAGTCCACCTTGTTATGGGTGACATTTGACGATACCAAAGTACATAACTCTTATGTAGGGAACCGTAGTGACTTCAGGTCTAAGGACTATTTATATAAATAGTCACATGAGAAAATTTATGACACTCATATGACAATCTATAAAACTTTCTCATGGCGGGTCAATGAAGTACACATTCTCTAATGTATACCCATGTGCCAACTTGATATCACATATCCATGACTTGTGAGTTTAAGTCATCAATTGACCTACATCCTAGTCTCTATGCATTAATATTATCCCTGAATATTAATGCTTGACTAGGAATATTTAGTGCAGTGTTCTCTACATCATCTCACTATCGGTTCAACCAATCGATATGATGTAGATAAGAACCTACTACTCAAGGATATTATTATATTTAGTTATTTGGCACAAATATAAAGTAACTATAATAACGAAACTTTACCTTTATTAATAATATAATATGATACAAATGTCCCTAGTCAATCATCCCATAATTGGTTCTAGGACTCCTACTAACAATCTCCCACTAGCACTAGTGTCAATCACTGTAATATCTAATACCCACACTACCTAGTGTTCATCATGCTTCCTCTGTGCCAAAGCCTTGGTCAGAGGATCCGCGATGTTATATCAGTGGGTACTCTGCATATTCTCATATCTCCTCTATCAATGATCTCTCGAATGAGATGGAAGCGTTGTAGTATGTGTTTGGTTTGCTGATGAGAGTGAGGTTCCTTAGTCTGTGCAATAGTCCCATTGTTGTCACAATAGAGGTCTATCGGGTCTGCTATACTAGGAATCATACCAAACTCTGTAATGAACTTCCGGATCCAAACAACCTCCTTTGCTGCATCAGACATAGCAATATACTCGGCCTCTGTTGTAGAATCTGTGACTGCGTCCTGCTTCGAACTCTTCCAGCTTACAACGCCACCATTCACTCTTCCAGCTTACAACGCCACCATTCAAGCAAAATTCATACCCTAACTACGATTTGAAATCATCCCTGTCGGTTTGGAAGCTTACATCACTATAACACTTTACAGCTAGCTCCTCATCGCCTCCAAATATCAAGAAATATTCTTTCATCTTTCATAAGTACTTAAGAATATTCTTAACAGCTGTCCAGTGACTTTCACTTAGATCTGACTAGTATCTACTCGTCATGCTCAAAGTATACGAGACATCTGGACGAGTATAAAGCATAACGTACATGATAGACCCTATAGTGGATGCACAAGGGATTTGATCCATACGGTCTCTCTCCTCCTTAGAAGAGAGACATTGAGCCTTCGAAAGACTTACACTATGTAACATTGGCAGAAATTTCTTCTTGGAATTTTGCATGGCAAAATGATTTAGCACCTTGTCAATATATATACTCTGACTTAAGCTAAGCAATATCATAGATCTATCTCTATATATCTTGATTGCTTAGGACATAGGTACTTCACCTAAGTCTTTCATTAAGAAATAATTTCCTAGCCACGTCTTCACAGACTGTAGTGAAGGGATATCATTTTCAATGAGGAATATGTCATCCACATACAAGATCAGGAAAATAAATGTGCTCCCACTAACCCTCTTGTAGACACAGAGTTCATCTTCATTCTTGATGAAACCAAATACTTTGATTGCATCATCGAATTGAAGATTTTGTAGGATCGAGATTGTGTGATAGAGGCGAGAGGGGGGGGTGAATATTGCTTAACAAAATTTCGAATTTTAAAACTTAACGATGATAGAGTACACAGCGGAAACATAAGGTTAGAGTAAGCGTCGGAGTTAGAGAGATAGGAAGTAGCAAAAAATCAAACACAACACGATTGCTAACTCAGGTTGATTTTACTTACTTCGAAGTCTTGACCGACTCCTACTACAAGGCACATGATCCTTGATTGTTTACTTTGGGCAATACTAATAATCGTAAGAATATTACAAATTACAGAATGGAAGTGTACAATAAAAGAAACACAATTATATCGACTCCTAAAATGAAAGGATGATCTTCGTTCAAAGAGTCGGACGGCGTTTTAGCGTTTATCGGAACTTCGGTCGCATAGCACATAGAAGAAGAAACTAATTGTAGTCATAGAATTCTTGTAATGAACTGTTGCACTGGACCCCATTTTATAGTACATACCAAGGCGCCTGAATGGCCTCTCAGGTGCCCTCCCTGCACCATACTGGGCAGAAACTCTATCCGCTGTTCGGTCAAACTTTATCCTGGCTAGGTGCTTGAGTCTCTTTCAGGTGCCTGAGTGGTGATGTGGATCCTCCACTCAGCACTCGCCACGTAAGCTAGACCGTTGTGTCAGCTAAGCCGCCCGCTTCCATCACTCAGGCGCTTGAGTCCCATTCAGGAGCCTCAGTCAACTGCTTTCTCTTTTTAGCAACAATAAGGGTCAGTTCCAAACAAATAATAAAATATAGAATTAAGACATGTATGAATTACAGCCAGTGCTATCTTAGTCCTGACTTTCAGGTTTCACTTGAAACCCTAGGTTGGACTGACACCTACTGTTCCCTCACCGGGCAACACGTTCTCACATACTCCTTTCAAGAGAGTTTACCTGTTGCCATCTGGAACCTCCGGTTGGACTTTTGCTCGGCCTCCGAGAACCCGAAACATGACAACGTTCAACCTCGATCCGTCTTGACTCCTATCCGCGATCCCCTCTTGGCAAAGTCTTATGCTTGGCTTCACTCGCCAAGTCTTCGTTGCCCGATCCCCGACTAGGACTTCATGCTC
>JAGFNQ010001092.1:220062-238656 GCA_024364735.1 Boesenbergia rotunda
GCTTATGTACTAAAATATTCTTTTTGAAAACTAAGAAGAGAGACTAACTAGTTTTTCAAAATGTTGAGTCATTTTAAAAATAAGTTCTAAGCATTCGAAAAAGAAGCTTAGTTTTCGAAAACACAAAAAAATATAATTTTCGAAGAGCTCTTTTCGAAAACAGAAAAGACCAGTATAAAAGCACTTTTTTCTTTGAACTCCTTTTCTTTCTCTCCCCCTTTGCCATATATCAAAATCATGCATGTATATAAGGGTAAGAATGAAAAATAATAGCTAAGGGGGTGTTTGGTATACATTTGGCAATGAAAATGATAATGGGTTTTGATTGAGGGGTTTATAGGTTTAGTGATAACCTAGTGGGGGTCAAGTTATAAAATCAGGGGTATCATATCCATATTTTGATTTCGATTCCCGTATACCAAGCATCATAATTGGGAATGAAATAGATTTCATTCTCATTCCTGCCTTCTAAACCCGTTTACCAAGCGCCCCAAAGTGTATCAGAGCGAGTAATTTCAAGCAACACAATAAGTCTAAGTAAAATGTCTAAGTCTAGGCTAAGTCTAAGTCAAGTCTAAGCACCTTCATTTTGAATCCAAGCATGATCTATTTTAGCATTTGTGGCCATAGGGTACTTAAGTCTTTTAAATTTTCCATTTTGAATTTCTTAATCAATTCTTTTTCATATTTTGATTAGTGAACATAATTTCCATCTCTAGTTTGTTTAATATGAAGTTCTAAAAAGAAGGTCAGGTCACCTACTAAATTCATTTCAAATTCACTTTTCATAATTTTAATAAATTCTTTTAAGAAATTAGTATTAGTTGATCCAAAGATTATATCATCTATATAAATTTAGGCTATAAAGATGTTTTTTTTCTAGGGTTGAGTCAAATTAGCCTTGGTTAAAACCCTTAGAAATTAGGTAAGTGAATAGTCTTTCATACCAAACCCTATGTGCTTATTTTAAACAATAAAGAGCTTTTCTAAGTTTGAATGCATGGTTAGAATAGTTTAAGTCTTCAAAACCTGGGGGTTATCCTATATAGACTTTCTCTTTTATAAATCCATTTAGGAAGACAGACTTAACATCCATTTGGTATAATTTGAATCCTCTATGGGCTGCAAAGGCTAGCATCATTCTAACTAACTTAAGTCGGGCTACAGGGGCATATGTTTCATAATAGTCTAATTCCTTAACTTGACTAAAACCTTTGGCCACTAAATGAGCTTTGTTTCTCACTATTTCACCTTGGTAGTTTAACTTATTCCTAAACACCCACTTAGTGTCTATAATGGATTTATCTTCAGGTTTAGGTACTATGTTCCTGACTTGGTTTCTATCAAATTGAGCTAGTTCTTCCTGCATAGTAATGATCCAGTCTGAATCAAGTAAGGTCTCTTCTATGGTCTTAGGTTCTATCTTTAAAATTAGTGCATCTTGAATTAGGTTTCCATAGGAGGACCTTAGTCTGACCCCTAAGGTTAGATCACTCATAATTTGGTCAGTTGGGTAATTGAGTCTAGGTTTCTTAGGTCTCCTAGAACTTGGTTCAACATCAAGTCCGGTTGGTAGGTTTTGGTTTGGTTCAGGGACCGGTTCAGTAGGTAACATTAAATTTGGTTCAGGGACTGGTTCAGTAGCTAAGTCTAAGATTGATTCAGAAATTGATTCAACTGGTGAGTTAGTAATTTGGTCTGGTCTAGACTCATCATCTTTTGGATTAGTTAAGTTGGGTTGATTTTAGTTAGATTGATTAGTTGGGCTAGATTTGTTGAGGACTAGTAGAGCTAGGGGGGGTGAAAAGCTTGCTTCAGTTAATTTTTCTCCTTCACAACAGAAACACAAAGCCAAACACCTCTAAATCCAATGCTAACACTTTGGTTTACTTGGTATCTACCTCCTTGAGGTGACTAATCCAAGGGTCCACGCCAGCGATCACAGATTTCACTATGAAACCTCCTCGGAACAACACCGTGTTGGTGCAGGCAGCACCTAAGTCAAACCTGGGGTTTGATAATGACAAAGGGTTCAGAAGTTAAGATGTTATTGTGATCTAACTTGTTCACTGAGTGTGCAGGAAGAAGTCCTAGGTACACTAGGCAAGAAGTCCTGGCAAAGGGCTAGGCAAAGAAGTTCTGGTCAAGGACTGGGCAAGAAGACCTGATCGGAAGTCAAGCAAAGAAGTCCTGATCAAGGGCTGGGCAAGAAGTCCTAGCAAGGGGCTGGGCACCGAAGACCTGACCGGAAGTTGAGCACGAAGACCTGGTCAGGTGGATTGGGCAAAAGTCCAACCGGAGGAGGCAGTTGGCAAAAGGTAAACACTCCAGAGAGGAGTAGGTGAGGACGCGTTCCCCATCGAGGGAACAGTAGACTTCGGTTCGACCTAGGGTTCCATTTGGGAGACCCGAAGTCAGAATCAAGACAACTACAGTTGTAACCAATGTTCATTATGTTTTGGGATTAATCTAAGTTGCAGGGTCGAAGGACTGGTCGTCTGCAAGTGAGGGACTTCACTGGGCCTAGGCGCTCGAATGGACACAGGCGCCCGAATGGGCTCTGGCGCCCATATGGATAAGTGCTATTTTATTGATTATTTTAGTTGCTAAAATCCAAGTTTGACCCATATTTTACTTGCTTAATTGTGAATTTACCCTAGGTTCTAGGACTTGTTTTTATTTTGGACTTAATTGCAAATCTTTACATATTTGAATTATTTTGCCACTAAATTTTTGATCTATTTTTGTAGACATGAAAGGATCATGGACCAGGGCACGCTGGGTCAAACTTGAGTCGGAAGTGGACCCGGATCGAGTGATCAAGCTTCAAACAAATCTGGGCCGTCCAATTCAAAAGCGGCTAGATCTGAGCCATCTAGGACCATCTGAAGCAATCCAAGCTAGGGTTAGGGTTGATCAAGCACTGAGGCCAAGATCTGAGACTTTCATCCAAATCAGATATCATTCAACCGTTGGATCAAGCTCAGAGGGCTCTAGACTATCCATTCAAAGATTAGGTTGATCTGGGTCATCCGTTGCAAATCTGGAGGATCCGAGCTACTGGGAGGCAGATCCTGACCCTTTATCAACATCTGGAAAGTTTGAGCCAGATCGGATAAAAATCAACCGTTGGATTCATCCAAATCAATCAGGGTCGTTCATTCCTAAGTACTTAATCAAAATTTCCCTCAGATTCAGCTTCGTCGCGTCTTCGCCGCAACGCATTTCTTCTTCGATTGTTCTTCAAGTTCTTCTTCAAGTTCTTCAATCCGAGGTCACGACCACCTTAATTTCTCCCTTAGATCATGTTCTAGGTCATTAGGAAGATTCATCCGTGAAGTTTCCAGCCTCAATTTGCCCAAGAAACAGAGCTGTTGAGAGGTTTCCGCAGTTCTGCCATTTGCTGCCTTTGGATCGGTTGTGCTCCATTTCCTTCCACCTGAGATATCTGGAGGGGTTCCCTAGATTGCTTGGACCATCCCCAACTCACCATCGCACGCGGGCACAGTTAAATCAAAGAAATCGAATGAAAATTTCAGATTTGAGCAAGCTGAGCTGGATTTGATCACAGATTGAGTTTTCCCATTAATTTGATGAGCTTACGGGTTCGAGGCTTGCCCTTGTGTGACGAGCAAGGAGATCTTGAGCTAATGAAGTGATTGGGGTTTAGATTTCTTATTGCATTTCTGTTAATCAGTTGTAACTTTATTTCTGCAGTTCATTTCAGCTTCCGAATTTTGTTTCAGTAGATTCAATTTGTCTGAATCATTCCTGCCTTAAGTAGTGTTACAATTCCGCAAGTTCATTTGATAGGTTGTTGTTAGTGAGCAATTGAAATTAATTTTAGTTTGCTTTACATTAGTTTCGTTTCTGCAATTTTTGCTTAGCCTGTCTCGTATCAGATTTGCTCCTGCGTAGCAGTTGGTTTTCTTAAGTTCCTTATTTTTGTATCAAGCTAGCTTTAGTTTTATCTTTTAAATTCACTTTGAAGTTTGTTTCATTTACATCGTTATCGAATTCAATTTCTGCATTTGGTTAATTAGCTGCGTATCAACTCTGGTTTCTGTTTTTTCAACTCTTTGTTCTGCGTATCAAATTCCATTCAGCAGGTTGAAATCATTGATTCTGAATTTTGTGATAAGTGCACATAAGTCCTTCTTAATCATTACCGAGCATTGGCTTGTGAACTTGATCTCAGTTTACTTTGTAATGTTTCTGAATTAAGTTGTTCCCTGATTTCAATTTTCAGTTTCTGCTCTGCAATTCATTTCTGCACATCATGTTTAGTTTCTGAATTTTGTTTCACTAGAGTTTGTTTCTGCACGTATTGGCTGATGAATTCTGCACCCGAGTTGTTTACCTCACATCCAATAGCTTCACATCAGCTGCTGGTCTGACTTTGTATCGAATTTGTTGCTGCATTTCTGCTTCAAGATTCTGATTTCATTCAATTTATCTCTGCAATAGGTATGTTTTGATTGATCAGACCTCAGATTTCGAATTTCTTCATTCATTTCTGTAAATCTCTTCACTAGCAGCTGTGTTTTCTAAAACTAAATTGATCAGTCTATATTCCTGCACTTAGTATCAGATTTCTATATTAGCACATGAGTTTTCTTTTCTTTGCATCAAGTTTGTTCAATTTCGGCACTTTGTATCAAAAGCAGTTTCGGCAGATGTTGGTGTCAAGTTGAATGCAATTTTTAGTGTGGTGTAGAGTTTGAAATCAGATTTGTTTTCCAAAAATTGGTTGAGTGCTTTAGTTGATTTAAGTGTTCATTGGTTGAGTCCATGAATTGTCATTACTTGGTTTAATTTGCTTGGTTAAGTTTCTTCCTTTTCATTGTATTTTCATTTCTATTTGCAATCCAAACCCACGTTTTATTTGAAACCCAAAAAATATCAACGACACATAAACTCGAGCTCGAATCAAGCAACCTCAACTAGCCTTCGGAAAAATACGACCTGTGGCCCCTTTACTACGTTTCCATACTTTGATTGCAAAAAGGGTTTCCAGCTTTTCACACATCTAAATTTTGAGACCTTCATTCGTGACACCTAGTTAGGGTCCATCAGTACACTAGGCAAGAAGACCTGGCAAAGGGTTGGGCAAAGAAGTCCTGGTCAAGGACTGAGCAAGAAGACCTAACCGGAAGTCGGGCAAAGAAGTCCTGGTCAAGGACTGGGCAAGAAGTCCTAGCAAGGGGCTGGGCACCGAAGACCTGACCGGAAGTTGGGCACGAAGACTTGGTCAGGTGGATTAGGCAAAAGTCCAACCGGAGGAGGCAGTTGGCAAAAGGTAAACACTCCAGAGAGGAGTAGGTGAGGACGCGTTCCCCGTCGAGGGAACAGTAGGCGTCGGTTCGACCTAGGGTTCCATTTGGGAGACCCGAAGTCAGAATCAAGACAACTACGGTTGTAACCAATGCTCATTATGTTTTGGGATTAATCTAAGTTGCAGGGTCGAAGGACTGGTCGTCTGCAAGTGAGGGACTTCAGTGGGCCTAGGTGCCCGAATGGACACAGGCGCCCGAATGGGCTCTGGCGCCCGTATGGATACGGGCGCCCAAGAGTGAAGGCAAAACCCAAAATATAGCTGCAAAGCCTCTGGACCAAGTCGGATCAGGCGCCCGTGAGGTCACGGGCGCCCCCATCAGCTCAAGCGCCCAAGTGGAGGTGGATAAGTGCTGACCGAACCCGCAGATAAGGATTCGCGGATCGAAGGGCACGTGTTAAGCGCCCCCAACGTCACAAGCGCCCGTATGAGCACTATAAAAGGGGGCTCGACCCCAAGGCTTCAACAACTATTCTTTCCAACGCTCCAAACACTTTCACTGATGCGCTGCGCTCCGGCAAAGTTCCATTTCGAGATTTCAGCGCCGACGATGACCCTCTGCTCCGGAATTCGATCCATCTCGGGCGTCAGTAAAGTTTTAAATTTACAAAAGTGTTGTGATTTAGTTGTCAAATTCTATATCTGTACTCTCAAACTGTAAAGATCTTTCCGAATATAGAATTGCCCAATGTAAACGATCAAGGATCGTGGGCCTTGGAGTAGGAGCCGACCGCGACTCCGAACCAAGTAAAAAATCGACTTGTGTTCTTGTGTACTTTATTTCTTTCCTTTGCGTATTTGATCTTTCTTAGTTCGAAAAGTTTTTAACGATACTCACCCCCTCTATCGTTTTCTTTGATCCAACAAGTGGTATCAGAGCGGGTGGCTCAAATTTGGTGCAACCACCAATTTGAGAATTTTTTTTCCGAATTTTACGAAATTTTTTAATTTCTTTTTCGAGTTTTTCTCGTTAATCGAGGTTGGTGCAACACCCCTCGATCGCTTTCATTTTGATTAATTTTTCCCGCACTGCTAATCCAAGACCAAGTCTTAGGACCGAGTTTCTTTGTTTTTTTTTCAGAAAAATTATTATGGCCATGCAAGAGGGTTTTAGCACAGCCAGACGACCGCTATTCAGTGGAGAAGATTTCTTCAACTGGAAAAGTCGGATGGAAGTCCACCTGAAAACTCAGGTGGATATGTGGATTATAATCCAATCTGGCCTTGAAATCCCCAAGAATGCTGAAGGAGTGCCACAACACTACTCTAAATGGGACGCCTCGCTGAAGAAAAAGATCGAGGTTGATGCAAAGGCAACTCAAACTTTGCAATGTGGATTAACCAAGGAAGAACTGAACCGGGTGGGTCCCTTCAACAATGCTAAAAAAACTCTGGAGCAAACTAATTGAACTGCACGAAGGCACCTCCGACTCCAGAATCAGCAAAAGGGATCTGTTGTTGAACTGACTCTACACCATAAAAATAAATATTTAATTTGCAAAAATTAGATTTTAAAACCTTCCTTTCTCTCCTTTCCAATCTCTCCCCCTTTTCCATATATCAAAAAAAATATAGCAAAAAAAATTGAGTAAGGAAAGTAAAAATGTTGTATTGAACCAATTCTAAGCATAAACTGGACCAAATCAATTTAGATTTTCTCTTTCGGGTCCTGTCTAACCCAGTTAGCTACTTACTAACCGTTATAAACAGTAGCTTTTGCTAGGGTTAGTCAAGTTAAGTGATTTGATCAAGTTAGATTTTCTAAGCTTGACACTTAACCTGATTATTGTTCAATTGATATTTATTGCCTCACTTACTACAGATGCACTGACGTAAAGAATCTTGAATCAAGGCATAGACCTAAGCATCTCAACCCAGTCTAGATTATCAATCAAGAGTACTCTAAGGTGCTTGTGAGATGCTGGCTTCTAGATCTATAGGTGCATGCAGTTCTAGGGTTAGGCCTAAGCTAAGTCCATTTGCGAAAAAATCCTAGTTTTGAAAGGAGATAAATTAAAAAAAACTAAGTCAGAAATCATTTTAAATTTCAAAATGATTTTTCAAATAAATTAAATAGCAAATAATAAAATAGTTTTTGAAAAGAGACATAGGTAGAGCAGTCCTATTCTTCTAAGCATTGACTTAGCATACTAATTGAAAATGGTATAATACTAATAACTCAAGTAAACCTGATAGATGGATAAGAGTCACCTGGTTAGCAGTAAGACCAGTAAAGTCAAGCCATAGTCAAATACATATCAACTCTACTCAGTAGGGGTAGTCAAATAGTCAACAGTACAGCTGAAAATGATCTCGAAAGAAGGTCCAGGATGGTCAGATGGGCCAGGCTACCATGATCGAAGTAGCGACATCATTTCATTGTATTGTGTGTCATTTCCCTCTCGATTGGCTCGAAGGGAGTCCATGTGCTCGATGTGATAGGCCTCGACCTCCTCCTTGAAGCTGTGCATCTCTGTCTGCAACTGGGTAATGCGCTGATCGGTGGTCAAAGGAGGGGGCTCCTGTAACTGCTCGTTGATCTCGGCTGCGAGATCAGCTACGTCTACCTCCACCTCCTCGTTGGAGTCGTCTTGCCGTCTAGCCCTCTCCCGTCTCCAAGCTAGGACCCCCGTGGCCGAAACGTCTATCCCCGCTAAAGAAAAGTTTCTAATCCCTATTTCATCGAACTCAGTCATCGAAATAATCTCTCCGGCAGTGATGTCGCAACCATGGTGGTGAAGAAGGGCGGTGATGATGTGGCAGTAGGGCGTCAATATCTAACTGATGAATCATGGCGTAGAGTAAAAGGTGTGAAATGGTCGCATGGTTGCGACATCGCGGGTGGTAAGTGGGAGTACACAACGAACTATGACTCGGTAGAGGGCATAGTCCTGGACTCGAAGGTCAACGGATTGAAATCGCCGAGCCAATGGATTTCGCACATCTCCAAAGAAATGGAGTAAAGAGTATCTAGAGTAATGTGGGAATAGGGGGGTGCGAAGGGAGGGTCTGTCGGAGGATAACAAGAAAAGGTAGACTGCGACTGTCGTAGTCCGAGAAACCGATTAAACAGGGTCGGAGAAATGGTTAGGGGAGTGCCTTGTACTGTGCTAGAGTAGAGTAGGTCATCAATCTTGACTAGATTATTGTAAAATTCTGCACACAAGGTCGAGTTCACAGGATGTGTGTAAAAGACTAAGTGATCTAGTTGATAAAAGATGATTGCGTACATCGCTAAGGAGCATGACTGAGTGAAGAATTGCCTATTTAAGAAGGTAGTCTTAATAGGTTTATAGGTTGTTTGGGCAAATTTGTTGAATAATTCTAAGTTGGGGAACCTTGGGTCAGGGCTAGGTTCGACCACGGGGTTGGATTGAGAGACACGACGTTTTCTAAATATGTAAAGAAAAATTGAGCATTTAATAAGCAAAATAGGGAAAAACGAAATTGCTTGAAAATGCATAATAAAATTGATACCGGTGCGGCATTTTCGAAGTGGAGCGTTTGAAGACGAGGAAGGAGCGTTCGGGCGCCTTGGGAAGAAGAGAAGTGAAGGAAGGTTTTGGTTTTGGTGTGGGGGAAGAGGAAGGAGTCATGCTCCTTATATACTGTGATACGGGCGCCCGTGAAGGGCCGGGCGCCCGAGTTCATTGGGGCGCCCATAAGGTCACGGGCGCTCAAGTCAGTGGGCAGCTTTTTGGCAGACTTGACTGCCTTGGATGAAGATAAAGACCTAGGCGCCCGATATGTCACGGGCGCTCGGGTCAGATGGGTAAGGGTTGACAGCTTTTGTTGTCTTGGTCGAAGAGAAAGATGGGGGCGCCTGACAGGTCACGGACGCCCGAGCTGACCAGTGTTTGACTATTGACCAGTTTGACCGTTTGACCAGGTTTGACTGTTTGACTTGGTTTGACATCCAATGAGTAAATCAATCAAGCTCTAAATTGCATGATTCAATATTTTTACTTGACAAAGGTAAAAAACCAGATAAGTTAGGTCCTAACCATCTCACCCGGTCTATAATTATCAATCATGTTAACCTTATGGGTTTTGTGAAACAGGTTTTAATAGAAGTAAGGATTTTATTTTGAAAAACATGATTAATTTTGAAAAGTTGAATTAATTTTAAAACTAATTAGTTTTAAATTTATTTAGAAAAATGGTTGAATCTAAGATTAATTGAAATTTGTGTTAGATTCAAATCTGACAATAGTAAAGTGAATTTGGTTTTCAATAATTGGCTTCCAGGTCTTGGCGAGGCACTAGGACTTCTTTGGCCATAGCCTTATTGGATCATCAACCCTTTCCTTGACAAATCCTTTTATTGAAAATTCATCTTCAAGTTACTGCTTGAAAGATTTTGGTCTAACTAGTTTGGGTCTTGGATCGGTAGCTTCGGCTAGTTCCACCAAAAATGTCTTCCCTAACGTACTATCATCTCACCTCCACCCAATACTATGTTGTTCAAATTTCAGTTAAATCGTTTCAGTCCTTAGTCTAACCAGTCTTAGGTCTAAGTATGATAATTTGCAGAAATAAATAAACAATCAAGCATGCAATTAAAACTAAGAAATAAAAGAAATTTATCTAATTATGAAAATCATTTTTAAATTTGCTCCCCCTGGACAAAAGTCACGATAATGGTTAGGCAAGATATGAATCTTGTCCTTGGGGATCCAATACTGGTTTGGTCCAGCTTGGTTGTTCAAGCAAAGTTTTGGTACCCATGCTTGAATTTTGGGTCTAGATTGGTTCAATACAGCATAATATGACCGTTGTCTCGATTTGATTCGATACTCTAACCCAGATCGATTTAGAACGGACTTATATTTTCCAATGATTATGTCAAGACCCTTGGAACCCGAAGTAAATCGTTCTAAAGCTGCTCTAAGGTTCTTGACTTGAGTTTTCAAAGAGGAGTTCTCTTTCTCAAGCTTTTCAACTTGAGTAGAGGTTCCTTCTTGAACCTTCTCGGTCAAGGATCTAGAGTCAGCTCCTTCTTTCAGGAGTTTTACTTCCTGTCGGAGGGACTCGACTCGGATTTTGGCTTTCGCCAGGTTACGAGATAGGTAAGCAATTAACTTTGATAATTCAACTTCAGAATAACCACTTACCGTTATCTTGCCGTTTTCCGAAATTGTGAGTCTTTCGTCATCCGACTCCGATTCTGATCCGTTGTCGATGTCTTCCGAAGCGGTTAAGGCGAGAAGGTTTGACTGTGGGGCCTCTTCTTCTTCTTCGGAGGAAGATTCGTCGCACGTGGCTTGAAGAGTCTTCTTCCTTCGAGTCTTCTTAGCTTACTTTAGATTGGGGCACTCCGATTTGTAGTGTCCTTTCTTGTTGCATTCGTAGCAAGTCACATTTGGTTTGATCTTTGACGTTGAAGGTTCAGCTGGATCTTCCTTTCTTCGGCTGGCTTTCCTTCTATTGGTCTGATGCTTCAACTCCTTGTAGTAGTCCCGGGCTAGCCGAACCAGCTTGGTTCGATCCCCTTCACTATCTTCTGAGTTTAAGTCTGAGTCTGAGTCTGAATCAGACTCGGGTGCCGGTTGAGGCTTTTTCTTAGTTACCTTTCCTTGGGTTTACCTGCAAGAAAGCAATACCTTTTTCGGCCAAAGTGCAGTTAGTCTGTTCATGTAATTCCAATTCTGAAAATAATTCATCAAATTTAATTTTAGAAAGATCCCTAGAAACTTTGTAAGCATCTACCATAGATGCCCACAGAGTATTTCTTGGGAAAGGATTTAGGGTATACCTGATAAGGTCACGATTTTCTACTTTGTGACCGATTGTGTGCAAACCGTTCATCAGCTCCTGGATTCTGGCGTGGAGCTGTGATGCTGATTCACCTTCATTCATTTTTATGGTGTAGAGTCGGTTCAATAATAGATCCCTATTGCTGATTTTGGTGTCGGAGGTGCCTTCGTGCAGTTCAATTAGTTTGCTCCAGAGTTCTTTAGCACTGTTGAAGGGACCCACCCAGTTCAGTTCTTTATGGCAAAGGGGGGAGAGATTGGAAAGGAGAGAAAAGAAGGTTTTAAAATCAAATTTTTCCAAATTAAATTTTTATTTTTGAAAAATTTTTATCACCTTTTTTGAAAAGTAACTTAATTCAAAACACTATTTTAGAAACTTTTCTAAGTGTTAAGAACTTCAAAATTATTTGGGAAAATTTTCTAAGTGCTAAGAATTTCAAAATTATTTTGGAAAATTTTTTCTAAGTGCTAAGAACTTCAAAATTATTTTGGAAATTTTTCTAAGTGTTAAAAACTTCAAAATTATTTTGGAAAATTTTTTCTAAGTGTTAAGAACTTCAAAATTATTTTGAAAAAATTTTTCTAAGTGTTAAGAACTTCAAAATTATTTTGGAAAATTTTCTAAGTGCTAAGAACTTCAAAATTATTTTGGAAAATTTTCTAAGTGCTAAAACTAAATATTTTGAAAAATTTTCTAAGTGCCCAACTCGAAAATATTTTGGAATTTTTTTTTCTTGAAAATCCCTTTTGAAAATTTTCTAAGTGTTGAAAACCTGAAAAATCATTTCATTTCATAGACAAGGACTTAGAAATATTTTCAAAAACCCCACGTATTTTTGAAAATCTCAGGGGAGAATTTCTTCCAGGAGAGGAAATTACGTACTTGTTTATTTACTTGTTTTATTAACTTAACTTTTTGAACCATGTTGCCATAAATCAAAAAGGGAGAGATTGTTAGTGCAGGCAGCACCTAAGTCCAACCTGGGTTTTGATAATGGCAAAGGGTTCAGAAGTTAAGATGTTATTGTGATCTAACTTGTTCACTGAGTATGCAGGAAGAAGTCCTAGGTGTTAGTAGGAGCCCTAAAGTCAATTATGTGATGATTGACCAGGGACATTTTGTATAATATTATATCATAAATAAAGGCATCGTTATTATACTTACTTTGTATTTGTGCCAAATAACTAAGTATAATAATGTCCTTGGGTAGTAGGTTCTTATCTATATTATATCGATTGGTTGAATCGATAATGAGATAATGTAGAGAATACTACTCTGAACCATTCTTAATCAAGTATTAATATTCAAGGACAATATTGATGCATAGAGACTAGCATGTAAGTCAACTGATGACTTGAGCTCATAAGTCATGGATATGTGATATCAAGTTGACACATGGGTATACATTGGAGAATGTGTACTGAATTGACCCGCCATGAGAAAGTTTCATAGATTGTCATATGAGTGTCATAGACTTTCTCATGTAACTATTGGTATGAATAGTCCTTAGACCTGAAGTCACATGGTTCCCTACATAAGGAGTTATGTACTTTGGTATCGTTAAACGTCACCCGTAACAGGGTGGACTATAAAGGCGATCACTGGGTATGTAATGAATTATACGGAGGGATGTGAGTGATGTAGATAGGATCTATCTTTTTTTTTTCCCTTTCCATAAAGCGGCGTTACGTTAACATACTTAGGGCATGTAGATATCATAAGGCAGCGGAATAACTTTAGGACTTACACATATATGCCCTACTATCATTTCCTAACATAATGACATGGATACTTGGCATATTAACTTCATACTTTGCATCCTATCATGTCCTGCTTAACATCATGTCATAGAGTTCCATAAGCCATTATTCAAACACATAAATAGCAAACATAAGGTTCTAGCATAAGACCGGTAAACATATTGTTTTCGTGGCCAAGTCACTAACACACACACACATTCTTGTCTTCCTGCTGCTTCCTCATTGTCCCCTGGCGTGATCTGCGGTATAAGGAAATAAGACTATAAGCACATCGGCTTAGTAAGACTCTTTCCTACTCACTAAAATCATTCATCACTTAATCATAAACACTTAAAACATGAACATAACTTTATGCTTGAACGTAAATATAAATAAACTTCATGGCAGAATGCATGACATAACTTGAACATAATCAAACTGAACATGGCCTAATGCATGACATAACATAAACATAAATAAGCATTCTTAACATGACATGATTCATGAACATAAGTAAACATTCTTAACATGCATGGTACGTGGCATAAACATAAACATAAGAAACATTCTTAGCATGCTTGATTTATGGCATAAACATAAACATAAAACATTCTTAACATGCATGATACATGGCATAAACATAAACATAAAAACATGAACTAACCTGTATGGCATAAACATAGACATGTTTTCTATCCTATCATATGAGCATCTTCTTAACATAACCATAAGCATAAACCATTTACCATCATGCATATTTCTTGACATGAAACATAAGTAATAGACATTACCATCATGGCATAATGCATAACATGAATGAAAGCATGAGTCTAATACATATACATAAGGATGCTTAGCTTTTAAAATCATACTTTTAAATACTTCAACATAATCATAACATCATTGGGGATCCCCGGCTTGTACCACATACATACATCATAAGCGCGCATCCCTAAATAAATACGAGGTAGCGAGCCCCGACCTACTAGGGTAAGGACAGCATAGTCGGTAGTCCCAGAACCGGGGCGTTCTTAAGGTGCTCATCCCTGTTGCACAGCTTCGGTAGTGCCAGAACCGTGGACAGCATAGTCGGTAGTCCAGAACCGGGGCGTTCTTAAGGTGCTCATCCCTTGGACCCATGCTTCGGTCCGGTACAAGCCTATTCATAAAGTAAAATACTTAACATGCTTCATCATTCATAAGACATAACATACATCTTCATTCATAAACATGGCATGCATTTTTTCTTCATACACATGGCATACATTTTCATTCATAAACATGGCATGTATTTTTCATTCATAAACATGGCATACATTTTCATTCATAATCATGGCATGTGTAACGACCCGGCCCGTCTACCGGCCCATTTACCGGTCTCACGACCGTCGTAACGTCGTACCGTCAACCATCGACCGTGTCGTCATTCATAACATGGTATGTATCTTTATTCATAAAACATGACATGCACTTTCATTCATAACATAACATGCATCTTCATTTATAAACATAACATGCATCTTCATTCAAAGGACATGGCCTACTTACATAAACATCATTCTTATTCCTAAAGCTTGCATGATCATGGCATATAAGGTAAACATTTCATTATCTTCATTGAACATGACATGTTTGCATAGACATTTATCCTAATCTATAGAACTTGCATGATCATGATACATAAGGTAACCATTGCATTTCATACATAAGTATGGTATCTATCTCAAGCATGCATGGGTAGGACTTCCATAAACATACTACCTACCATTCAAGTACATGGCATAGGACATAAGTCATTCATAAATAAACTCTATTAAGCAAGGTATCCAATCATAACATACAACACAAAACATGGTGCTTAAGGTTAGGGTCATAGGTAACTTAATTTCTACCACATGCTTGAACCTTTATAGATACCTAATGATTAAGCATAAACCATCATTCTTCAAACCCTAACTTCCCCCAAACCCTAATTACCTTGCTTGGCCGAAACCTATAAAGGGGAAAAGTTCCATCATTCAATTACATGTAAGGTAGCATAAGGAAAAGTAACAACCATACATTACCTATAGGGTCATAAGAAGCCATTTAGGCCCATGATTAGGGTTCACCCGAACTCCAAACCCTACTTTCTAGGGTTGGCCGAAATATATAAGGGTCATGGGTGCATGAATAAATTCATAAAATTTTTCAATTAAACAGCTAACACCTTCCATACCATACCATAGGAGCCCTTAGGACCCTTACTTGAAGGAAACCCTAGCTCTTTGCCCTAAACCCCTACTTGGCCGAAAGTTGTAGGGTCACAAGGTCTTGTGAAAATTCACATGTCACCCTCAATCTCTCTTATAGCATGATAATACACAAAACACATACTTGAAGGTTTAAATCCAACCCTACCCATGGGTTCTTGAGGTTGGCCGAAACCCTAGGAGGTCCTAGGGTACCCCAAAATTTTTCCAAATCTCATTTTAACTTATATTCATCATGGACAAACATTAGGAAGCATGAGAAATATTTTTAACATCATTTTGGACCTTAAAACCCTAGTGGCCGAAAGTTTAGGGTCACATATCATGATTTCTCCAATGTAAATCCCAAAACCAACTTTATATCATGCCAAAAATCATAAGGGAACTATTATACCACAGGTGAGGGAGTCTTACCTTAGTTGATCTTGATTATAGACCTTAGTTTTGGGAGAAGGATGGAGATCTTGTTGCCTCTTGACCACCCCTAGCCTTTGTATCCTTGTAGAAACCTTGGATCTTGGGGGATGAAGCCTTGGTTGAACTTTTTCCAAGGGAAATCCCCTCTTGAGGTATTCGGCTAGGATGGAGAAGGAGGGAGGAAGAAAGGTGACTTGATGGAAGAAGAGAAGTAACCCCCCATGTCTCTCTTTATAACTCATCAAGGAAGGTAAGTGAAGAGTCATGGTGTCTCTTCATTTTCCCCCAAGCCTTAACCATAATCCAATTCATTTCCTCATAGCACTCCCTTGCTAGGTGAATTGATTAGAGCATGCATAGTTGTACAAGAGGTCCAAGGTTCAATCCTTGGTGCATGCACAAATTTTTCCCATTTATTTTTATTTTATTTTCCTAGGATTTCGAAAATCCCTTAAAAATTCCTTCATAATTATGTTAATATTTCTTATTAAAATCCCTTTATATTTCTATAAATTTTTACCTAAAATTCACTAATAATCATGATACTAGAAAGCCCATATAAGGCCCATTAGTGCCTATTTCCCCAATTTAAATGGAAAAATCATGGATTTCTAGGTAAAATTTCGTGTTAATATTTCTACGTCCCTCGGAAAATTATCTAGCCATGCTCAATATTTTAAAGAAATATTAAGAGAATTTTTCGGGTCGTTACAGCATTCCCCGTCGAGAGAACAGTAGGCGTCGGTTCGACCTAGGGTTCAATTTGGGAGACTCGAAGTCAGAACCAAGACAGCTACGGCTGTAACCAATGTTTATTATGTTTTGGGATTAACCTAAGTTGCAGGGTTGAAGGACTGGTCGTCTGTAAGTAAGGGACTTCACTGGGCCTAGGCGCCCGAATGGACACAGGCGCCCGAATGGGCTCAGGCGCCCGTATGGATACGGGCGCCCAAGAGTGAAGGCAAAACCCAAAACATAGCTGCTAAGCCTCTGGACCATGCCGGATCAGGCGCCTGTGAGGTCACGGGCGCCCCCATCAGCTCAGGCGCCCAACTCAGATTCAGGTAAGGGTTTGGTGAAGATATCAGCTAAGTTTGACTTTGAGTCTTTATGCTTAAGGACTGTTTCACCCCTGGGTATATGATCCCTTACGAAGTGATGTTTAACCTCTATATGTTTTGTTCTAGAGTGTTGGATTGGGTTTTTAGTTAGATTAATTGAACTTATGTTATCAATGTAGACTTGGGTTTGGGTGTAATCAAGCTGGAAGTCCTTAAGAGTGTGCATCATCCATAGGAGTTGTGCTACACACTCTCTTAAAGCAACATATTCTGCTTCGGTTGTAGATAACGCTACGCAGTGTTGCTTTCTACTACACCAACTGACTAGACTATTTCCTAGAAGTTGACAGCTTCCACTTGTACTCTTTTTGTCTAGCTTGCATCCAGCATAAGTCAGAATCAGAGTATCCTGACACATCAAAAGTTGAGATCCTAAGATACCAAATCCCTACATTGAGGGTGCCCTTAATGTACTAAGTATTCTTTTTAAGGCTGCTAAGTGTGTTTTCTTAGCACAGGTTTGGTATCGAGCACATATTCCTACAGGGAAAAGGATATCAGGTCTGCTAGCTGTAAGGTAAAGTAGACTTCCAATCATACTTCGATATAGCTTAAGGTCTACAGGTTTACCTTCAGGGTCACTAACAATTTTTACATTTGTGGTCATAGGGGTACTTATGCTTTTGGAGTTATCCATTTTAAATTTCTTTATTAACTCCTTAGCATATTTGGATTGGTGAACATAATTTCCATCCCTAGTTTGCTTAATTTGTAATCGTAAAAAGAAGTTGAGCTCACCAACTAAGCTCATTTCGAATTCATTTTCCATTATTTTTACAAATTCTTTTAAGAAGTTTGAGTTAGTGGATCCGAAAATTATGTCGTCAACATAGATTTGGGCAATGAAGATATTTTTTTCTAAGGTTTTGACAAAAAGAGTTGAGTCAATCCTTAGTTGAATTCCTTAGCAATGAGGTAAGTTGATAGGCGTTCATACCATGCCCTAGGTGCTTGTTTTAGTCCATAAAGTGTCTTATTAAGTTTGTAAACGTAGTCGGGGTTTTCTAAGTCCTCAAAACCGGGGGATTGTCCTACATAGACTTCATCTTTGATAAACTCATTCAGAAAGGTTAACTTAACATCCATTTGGTAAAGTTTCAATCCTTTATGGGCTGCAAAGGCTAACAGCATTCTAATAGACTCAAGTCTGGCTACTGGGACATAGGTTTCGTCATAGTCTAACCCTTCGACTTGACTGAACCCTTTCGCTACTAAGCGAGCTTTGTTTCTAACTATTTCCCCTTGGTCATTTAGCTTATTCCTGAATACCCATTTGGTATCAATAATGGATTTGCCCTCAGGTTTAGGTATTAGTTCCCAGACTTGGTTCCTCTCAAATTGGGCTAACACCTTTTGCATTGCTATGATCCAATCAGGATCAGGTAAGGCTTCCTCTATATTCTTAGGTTCAATTTTCAAAATCAGTGCGATCTGACTAAGATTTCTATGGGAAGACCTAGTTCTAACTCCTAAGGTTGAATCACCCACAATTTGATCAGTTGGGTGACTGAGTCTGGGTTTCTTGGTTCTTCTAGAACTTGGTTCAGCCTCAGGTTCGGCTGGATGGTTCGGTTCAGTATTTGGTTCAATTACTGGTTCAATTGGCTCGGTAGTTGGTTCAATAGTCAATTCATTTAGAGGTTCAACTAGTGGTCCAATTGATGGTTCAATAATTTGTTCATTATCTTCCTAATCAATATTTGATGGATTTAGATTTGGAACATTAGATTTTGACTTAGTTTCCTCATCAAATATTAGATTCGTTGTTTCATCAATTTTATTAGATTGTCTATTGTAGACCCTATAGACCTACTTGTTGTTGAATATCCTAAGAATATTCCAGGGGTTGACTTGGACTGAAATTTACCTAGATAGTCCTTGGTGTTTAGGATATGGACTTTACACCCAAAGACCCTTAGGTAATGTAGGTTTGGAAGTCTATGGTAATATAGTTCATAGGGAGTTTTATTATG
>JAGFNQ010001092.1:245107-287390 GCA_024364735.1 Boesenbergia rotunda
AAAAAAAAAAAAACAAGCATCAAATAAGATATTCAATCAAAAAAAACTATCTAACCACATAAATAGGTTTTTTATTAGCTCCCCCTGGATCATATCCACGATATGGTCTATCTAAGTAATGAATATGATCTTTGGGAATCCAATATTGATTTGGTTCGGCTTGATTAGTCAAGCTTAGTTTGGGGACCCATGCTTGGATTCGGGTGCTAGGACGGTTAATTATTAAAAAGTAGGACTTAACTTGCGAATTGGATTTAAACCCAATTCTAGATCGATTTAGAAAAGATTTCTATTTTCTAAGAATCATATCAATATTCGACTAGTTCTACCGGACTAAGATGACCAAATAGGAGACGCCTTCCCCTAGTTGACTCCCTAGACAATTTTCCTAACGTACTATCAGCTCGTCCCACCCTAATACTAGGTTGTACAAGTTTCAATCAAATCTAGTCCTTAACTACTATTTCTAATCCTAAGCATGATAATTTGCAAAAAAAAAAAAACAAGCATCAAATAAGATATTCAATCAAAAAAAACTATCTAACCACATAAATAGGTTTTTTATTAGCTCCCCCTGGATCATATCCACGATATGGTCTATCTAAGTAATGAATATGATCTTTGGGAATCCAATATTGATTTGGTTCGGCTTGATTAGTCAAGCTTAGTTTGGGGACCCATGCTTGGATTCGGGTGCTAGGACGGTTAATTATTAAAAAGTAGGACTTAACTTGCGAATTGGATTTAAACCCAATTCTAGATCGATTTAGAAAAGATTTCTATTTTCTAAGAATCATATCAATATTCGACTAGTTCTACCGGACTAAGATGACCAAATAGGAGACGCCTTCCCCTAGTTGACTCCCTAGACAATTTTCCTAATGTACTATCAGCTCGTCCCACCCTAATATTAGGTTGTACAAGTTTCAATCAAATCTAGTCCTTAACTAACTATTTCTAATCCTAAGCATGATAATTTGCAAAAAAAAAAAAAACAAGCATCAAATAAGATATTCAATCAAAAAAAACTATCTAACCACATAAATAGATTTTTTATTAGCTCCCCCTGGATCATATCCACGATATGGTCTATCTAAGTAATGAATATGATCTTTGGGAATCCAATATTGATTTGGTTCGGCTTGATTAGTCAAGCTTAGTTTGGGGACCCATGCTTGGATTCGGGTGCTAGAACGGTTAATTATTAAAAAGTAGGACTTAACTTGCGAATTGGATTTAAACCCAATTCTAGATCGATTTAGAAAAGATTTCTATTTTCTAAGAATCATATCAATATTCTTGGAACCTAGGGTAAATTGTTCCAAATATGCTCTAAGTTCTTTGACTTGAGCTTTCAGGGAGGAATTCTCTTCTTCAAGTCATTGGACTTGAGTTGAGGTTTCTTCCTGAACTTGCTCAGTAAAAGGACTCGAGCTGGTCTATTCCTTAAGGAGTTTTTCCTCCTCTCGAAGGGACTTGACTCAGTCATTGAACTTAGCCAGTTTGCGAGATAAGTAAGAAATCAATTCGTAAAGCTCCGATTCGGATAAACCCGTTACCTTAAGTCAGCCTGTTTCCGACAGTGAGACGGTTCCATGCTCTGTTTCTTCATCCAATTCAGAGTCGATGTCAATTACATCTTTAGTCGTTAAGGCGAGGAGATTGGAGTGTGTTGGTTCATCCTCGTCCGATTCTGAAGACGACCCGTCCCAGGTTGCTTGCAATGTCTTCTTCCTCCGTTGCTTCTTTGTCTCTTTCGCGTTCGGGTATTCAGACTTGAAGTGCCCCTTCTTCTTCTTCTGAGCCTTCCAAGCTCTGAATAGCATCCGGATGTCGCTCACAAGCTCCACCAGCTCTTCCTCTTCGGATTCTGAGTCAGAATCAGTTTCTGGTTCCTGTGCTTTTTTCTTAGTTTTATCTGTAATCAAAGCTACACATTTCTCTACAAGTGAACTGTTAATCTACTCATGTAATTCGAATTCAGCAAATAATTCATCTAATTTTATATTTGAAAGATCCTTAGAAACTTTGTAGGCATCAACCATAAATACCGACAGTGAGTTTCTAGGGAATGAATTTAACGTATACCTAATTAAGTCCCTATTCTCGATCTTATGCCTAATGATGTGGAGTCCGTTCGTGATTTCTTGAATTCAGGCATGCAGTTGGGAAGTAGTTTCTCTGTCCTGCATTTTTAGATTATAAAACTTATTTAACAACAGATCGTGACGGCTCACCTTAGTGTCGGAGGTTCCTTCGTAAAGTTCTATCAGCTTGTTCTAGAGCTCTTTGGCGCTGCTGAAGGGGTCGACGCGATTAAGCTCCTCCTTTGTAAGTTCGCATTGAAGAGTCTGTGTCGCCTTTGCGTCAGCTTCAATTCTCTTTTTGGCAGCGACATCTCATTTGTCGTAGCTCAGTGCCACCCCTTGCTCATCTCTTGGAAGGTCGAATTCGGTTTGGATTATTATCTACATGTCTATCTAAGTTTTCAGGTGGACTTCCATCCGACTCTTCCAATACCCGAAGTCTTCCCCAGAGAAGAGAGGGGGGCGAGCATTACTGTATCCCTCTTGCAACGCCATAAGGATAGAAGAGAGAAATCCGAACTTGCAAAAACAAAAAAATAATAGAATGTACCAAGACTTTTGTCTTGGATTAGCAGTGTGGGATAAAAAGAAATACGCTCGAGTGGTGATTGCACCGTTCTCGAGTTAAAAAAACACGATGAAGAAAACTTCAGAAAGATGGCAAAATTCCCCCCTTTTAAAAAAACTATGAGAAATCCGAAAAGTGCACAAGTGGTGGTTTCACCAAAATTGAGCAACCCCCGCTCTGATACCAATTGTAGGATCGAGATTGAGTGATAGAGGGGGGGCCGTGTGAATATCGCTTAACAAAACTTCAGATTTTAAAACTTAACGATGATAGAGTACACAGTGGAAACTTAAGGTTAGAGTAAGCGTCGGAGTTAGAGAGAGATAGGAAGTAGCGGAAAATAAAACACAGTACAATTGCTAGCTCAGGTAGATTTTACTTGCTTTGGAGTCTTGTCCGACTCCTACTGCAAGTCCCACGAACCTACTCCTACTGCAAGGCCCACGATCCTTGATCGTTTACTTTGGGTAATTCTAATAATCGCAGGAATATTACAAATTACAGAACTGAAGTGTGTAATAAAAGAAAAATAATTATACCGACTCCTGAAATGAAAGGAAGATCTTCGTTCGGAGAGTCGGACGACGTTTCAACGTTTATCGGAACTTCGATCGCGCAACACACAGAAGAAGAAACTGATTGTAGTCTTAGAATTGTTGTAATGAACTATTGCACTCGACCCCTTTTTATAGTACTTACTCAGGCGCCTGAATGACCTCTCGGGCACCCTCATTGCAGTGTATCGGGCTAAAACTCTATCTGCTGTTCAGTCAAACTTTATCCTGGTCGGGCGCTTGAGTCCCATTCAGGTGCCTGAGTGCCGACGTGGATCCTCCACTCAACACTCGCCACGTAATCCAGACCGTTATGCCAGCTCAGCCGCTCGCTGTCAGCTCTCAAGCGCCTGAGTCCCATTCTGGCGCCCTAGTGAACTGCTTTCTCTTTTTAGCTGTAACAAGGGTCAGTTCCAAACATATAATAATAAAATATAAAATTAAGACATGTATAAATTACAGCCAGTGTTGTCTTTGTCCTGACTTTCAAGTTTCACTCGAAACTCTAGGTCGGACCGACGACTAATGTTCCCTCACGGGGAACGCGTCCTCACTTACTCCTCTCAGGAGCTTGGAACCTCCAGTTGGACTTTTACTCGACTTCCGATAACCCGGAACTCGACGATATTCGACCTCGACATGTCTCGACTCCTGTCCGCGATACCCACTCGGCAAAGTCTTTTGCTCAGTCCCCCTGGACCAAGTCTTCGTGCTTGGCTTCACTCGCCAAGTCTTCGTTGCCTGATCCCAGACAAGGACATCGTACTTGGCTTCACCTGCCAAGTCTTTGTTGCCCGATCCCCGACTAGGACTTTGTGTTCGGCTTCACTTGCTAAGTCTTCGTTGCCCGATCCCTGACCAGCAGGTCAAGACTTCTTGCTAGCTTACGTAGGACTTTCGTGCAATCTCAACAACTTCATTAGTACATCATACCAGCTTAACTCGAACCCTTTGCCAATTATCAAAATAAAGTTCGCTCTGGTGCTTCCAACACCAATAGATTTCAGCTTCGAGAAGTTTCCTTTAGCTCATAAATGGACCTTTGCGACTTACATACTTTTCTAGCATGCTCTGGATCTACAAAATCCTCAGGTTATGTGATGTACACATCCTCGAGTAGATTCTCATTCAAGAATGCAGTTTTGACATCCATCTGCAAGATCTCATAATCATCGACATAGCAAGCATGATCCGAATAGACTTAAGCATCGCAACTGTTGAAAATGTTTCATCATAGTCGATATCATGAATCTGCTTAAAACCTTTAGCTACCAATCGCCCTTTATAGGTATGCATAAGACCATTCATGTCAGTCTTTCTCTTAATAACTCACTTACACCTAATGGTTTTAATCCCCTTAGGTGGATCATCCAAAGTTCATACTTAGTCAGTGTACATAGATTCCATTTTGGACCTCATGACCTCTAACCATTTCTCAGAATCTGACCTCATCACAGTTTTCTGATAGGATGTAGGCTCGTTCAACTCAACAAACATAACACCATCATAGTCAGACAAGAGAAATGAGTATCTCTCAGGCTAACGACGTATCCTATTAGATCTGAGAAGAGGTTGATATACTTGAACAGGTTGTTGCTCCACAATTTCTTATGCAACAATCTCATGATCCACAACACTTTGTGGTGCCTATTCAATGTCCATCAAGGTCTCAGTACTATCTGGATCTTGAATTTCTTCAAGATGGGTTTTACTCCCACTATTTCTTCTAGAGATAAACTCTCTAGAAAAACTCCATTTCTAGCGATAAATACTTTGCCTTGCGTGGGATTGAAAAAAATAACATCCCTTCGTTTCCTTGGGATATCCTACAAAATAGCACTTATCTGATTTAAGTCTTAATTTCTCTAAGACTTGACGTCGAACGTAAGCCTCACAATCCAAATCTTCATAAAAGACATCGTGAGACTCTTCACAGTCCATATCGTATATAGTATCTTTATGACGGCTTTTGATGGAACTCGATAAAGTGTAAAAAGAGTTGTCTCTAGAGTGAATCCCTAGAAGGAAGTAGGAAGATATGTCTGACTCATCATCAATCGTACCATATCTAATAGAGTGCAATTTCTCCGCTCGGACACACAATTCCATTGTGGTGTTTCAGGTGAAGTGAGTTGGGATATGATCCCACACTTAGCTAGATGGTCACAAAACTCTTGGCTAAGGTATACACCACCTCGATCTGATCGAAGCATCTTAATACTCTTGTCAAGTTAGTTTTGTACTTCACTCTTGAATTCTTTGAACTTTTCAAAGGATTCTGACTTGTGTTTCATGAGATACGCATAGCCGTATCTACTGACATCATCAGTGAAAGTGATGAAGTGCACTGATAGCCTCCTCTAGCAGCAACATTGAAAGGGTCACATACATCAATATGTATGAGTCCTAACAAGTTTGTCGCTCTTTCGCCGTGTTCACTCAATGGAGTCTTGGTCATCTTGCCTATAAGTCAAAAATCACATATCTCATATGTTTCAAAATCAATTGAATCCAATAATCCATCCTAATGGAGCTGGGATACACGACTTTCATTTATATGACTCAAGCGACAATACCAGAGATATGTTTGATTCAAATCATTTGGTATGAACTGTTTGGTACTTATGGTAAAGATTGAGATCTCTAAATCTAGAACATATAGTCAATTCTTAAGTGGTGCACTATAATAGAACATGTCATTTAACATTATAGAAAAACATTTATCCTTTATGATAAATGAAAAGTCTTTCTTGTCCAAACAAGATACATAAATTATGTTCTTAGTTAGTGCAAGTACATAAAAACACTTCTCTAGTTCTAAGATAAGCCAGTGGGCAAAGACAAGGAATATGTTCCTACAGCTATAGTAGCAACTCTTGCGTCATTGCCTACTCGTAGGTCCACTTCGCCTTTTGTCAATGATCTAGCTCTTCAAAGGCCCTACACATTAGTACAAATGTGAGATGAGCGATCGGTATCTAATACCCAAGAAGAAGTAGATAGATTGACTTCTATAACAAAAATACTTGAGGCTGAAGTGTCACTTCTTTTCTTCTTTACTTTCTTTAGGTAGAGTATGCAGTTCCTCTTCCAATGTCCGGTCTCACTACAGTGGAAGCAGGTCCCTTCCTTAGGTACCCCGCCTTTGGCCTTCAGTGCAGTAGAGTTGACTTTGCCTTTGGCTTGGGTCATACCCTTGCCCTTATGCTTTCCTTTGCCTTTGCCCTTCTATACCATCAGTACATTACTGGTCTTGGTTTTCTTGAGATTGGGTTCAGCAGTTCTTAACATGCTGAGCATCTCAGGAAAAGACTTATCAATTTTGTTCATATTATAGTTCATGACAAATTGTTTAATCTTTCAAGATTCTCAATATACTCAATCATCTTGAGTACGTGAGTTCCTATAGGAGTTCCTTCTTGCATCTTGCATGCAAATAGGGTCTTAGACACCTCAAACCGCTTGTGTCTAGTTTGCCCTTGATATAGTTATTTTAGGTGCTCAACCATATCATGTGCATCCATGTTCTCATGTTGCTTCTGAAGCCTAGAGTTCATGGTGGCAAACATGAGGCATGATACATCGAGTGCATCATCCTAATGCTTCTTGTAAGCATCTTTTTCCACACGAGTGGCGGTAGTGCTGGGTGCTTTTGGAAGAGGTTGCTCTAGGATGTATAATTTTCGTTCTTGCTTGAGGATGATCCTCAAGTTTCTGTATTAGTCCAGGACATTAGCTCCGTTGAGCTTGTCCTTCTCAAGGACAGATCACAGAGAGAGAGAATTTGACGTGTTAGACGACATGATGATCTACAACAGTAAAACACACAGAAATAAGTATCATATCTAGATCATTTAATTAGACCTTCAATTAAATGATACTCCCATTGAATCGTAGAGCTTTGGTAGGGGCTAGTCATGGATGTAAGCAAACTCAATTTGCCCACACTAATAGCTCCAAACCAAATAGCGACCACATTCATGTGGGACAAGATCCATATTATACCTTATCTTGAGTTAGCTTTGGCTAATCACCCAAGACATAAAAGAATTAGGTAGACAATATTTTACCAATTACATTTTATGCAACTCTTGGAAATAAAGGGTCCAAATCCACATTACACATCATCTTGAGTTAGCTTTGCTAATCACCCAAGACTTAGTATAATTGTTCTCTTATCCAGCTTTCCCAACTTTTGGGATATGCATTTATGTTTCTCAATCTAATTGAGATGACTTAGTTAAGTCTCACCCAAAATTTGATAGCGGGACATCACAATTGTCCTTTCGCACTCTACCAAGATAAAATATGTCGCTTTTGTTTGGCAAACCCAACAACAAATGATCGAGGTAGTAATGAGTACCAAATTTTGGTAGGCATATCGACTAATAAGATAAATGTTCATCTAATCATGCATCACATACACACATTGCATATATCAACGTATAAGCAGTAAAACGTGACATGGTTATGGCGTATATACTATGATCCTCTCAAGCCAATGAGAAAATCGATGGTCAACCTAGAGATAACATCTTCTCCAAGTGCTTCGGTTATCATGTGTCGTCGGCATCATTCTTGTAATTTCATCCTTCAATGGGCATTCACTCCTCATTTTGTACATTAAAAATTAAGAAAACTCGAGTCACATTTGAGTCTAAATCTATTTTACAACTTGAAAAATATAGATAAGGCACGACACACAGGTCGTATTATGAATTACATTACAACATGCACACACACATACATCCAATCACATTGGGATTAAGACCATAATCATGCATTATATCATCAATCACACATACTTTTGCGGGGGCATGGGGTAGCGCCCCTGAAACAAAATTTCTTTCATTGACTCCTTGAATGAGTCGCTGCCCTAGATCCATCAAAAGAGAATCTGAGACGCTTCTTGCTTCGTTGATGCATCCTTGCGACAAAAACACATAATCTGTTCATAAAGCCGTGAATGATTTTTCTGTTCACAATAGACTAACGCAACTTCATCAATATGAACACCAAAGGTTATAATATTTTGTCAAGAGCAATCAGACTATAACATACTTTCATATGAATGATGATGCTATAGCATTTTAGTGTGATCAACATAAACTTATGCTTCTCGACAAAATTATGCTCATACCATCAATACAACTCATAACAAAATTATGCCCTATGTCTATATCGCATATAAACAAAAATTTTGTACGATCTTTCGCATGTGGCTCTGATATCACTATAGGAAATCTTACGATATGATAATAAAATTCAGAGCGAAAAAAGGATCTCTCGAGTGATCCATGCGAAAGAAAACTCGTACAAAATTCATCTATCTAATAGATCTATCTAAAGCGTATACCTTTGGAGCGTGCCTTCGCTTATCCCGATCGTCTAAGGTATGCCGGATCTCTTACACGTTCAAGTGTTCGTGCCTCTATGCGTATCCACATGAACACGATATCTTAACTTCGAATAAGAACTACCTTAGTTGTATTAGCAACTTGAGGTAGTTCACAAAAACACCAAGAACCCCCAAAGATGGGTTTCGGCCAAAGAGGAAGAAGAGGAGGAAAAGAGGAAGAAATATGACTAAGTCTCCTCCAAAATGCAAAAAGAACTCTTTTATATTCATCTTATGAATATGAAGAGTTTTTGTCTCTTTAGCTTTCCCACATTAAAGATAATGAAAGTCAATAAAACCAATGAAACACATGTTTTATATTTTTGTCTATTCACCTTCTCTTCATCCAATGAAGAGAAAACTATTCATCTTTCTCTATTATTGATTCATTAAACATTTTAACGAATTAATATCTCATTCAAATGTGATTGAGTCTAATCTAAATGAGTTTAACTTAAATTATACTCAATCTTATAATCCAATTGGATTTACTTGAGTCTAACTCAATTAATCCAATTTGGATCGAATTTTATTTAAACTACGATCAATTAATTTCCGAAACATCGTGCCCTTAGTGTGTGACCTAATAGGTTCTTGTAACATTAGCAATCTGTCTAAATCACTTTAGACACATACGCAATGAGCGACATCTAGCAATGCATCATTGCTACCCAAGTGATGAGAAGTCGAGATCCGTCTTAATCTCCATGACTATGACAATGTATGACCTTGTCCTTCTATCCTCGATATCTAGATTGACCAATGAGACATAGACCGTGTCATCCTCGATATCAATCTTTGTGTTTCTTGATCTCTAAGTAGACACACTCAAATAAATAAGTTCAATATCTTATATTGACTCATTTGAACATGACCATGCATTTTAATAGTCCTATTCAATCAAGAGGCTCACAAATATCAATCCTGTCATATGAGAGAGAGATCTCATCTACATCACTCACATCCCTCCGCATAATTCATTACATACCCAGTGATTATTTTTATAGTTCACTCTATTACGGGTGACATTTGACGATACCAAAGTACATAACTCCTTATGTAGGGAACCGTAGTGACTTCAGGTCTAAGGACTATTTATATAAATAGTCACATGAGAAAGTTTATGTCACTCATATGACAATCTATGAAACTTTCTCATGACGGGTCAATTCAGTACACATTCTCTAATATATCCTCATGTGCCAACTTGATATCATATATCCATGACTTGTAAGCTCAAGTCATCAATTGATCTACATGCTAGTTTCCATGTATTAATATTGTCCCTGAATATTAATCTTTGACTAAGAATAGTTTATTGTAGTGTTCTCTACATCATCTCACTATCGATTCAACCAATCGATATGATGTAGATAAGAACCTACTACCCAAGGACATTATTATACTTAGTTATTTATCACAAATATAATATAAGTATAATAACCAAACTTTGCCTTAATTAATAATAGAATATGATACAAAAGTCCCTAGTCAATCATCACATAATTGACTCTAAGGCTCCTACTAACATCAACATTTCAAATTCTCATCTGATGTCATTTGAATTTCTTCCAAGAATCTCGAATTTAGGTTGAGTAACTAATGCTGCCGAAGATGGATTGTTTACCATTGTAATTCTAATAACTTGAAAAGTGATTTAAAAATAAATTTAAGAAGTTTAGGATCATTAATTAGTTATAATAAATCAAAATATATATATATAATAATTAAGATATAATTATAATTTATATTTAAAATATTTAGATTTTAAAAGTTAAGATTATTGAAATTAATAAATAAAAAATATATAAATTAGTAAAATAAAATTATCACAATATAAATTTGATTTATAAAAATTAATAAAATTTATTAGAATTTTTTAAATTTTAAATATAAATTTTTGAATAAAAATATGATTTATAATTAATAAATATGATTTTAAATATAAAATATTTAATAAGATTTATAATTAATAAAACTTATAAAAAATTATTTTTAAATATATTTTTGATATAATTTTTTGAGATAATTTAATTAGGATTTGGAGAAGTCAATTCAAATTTTCTATTTATTTGAGGAAATATTTAAATTAAATAAAATAATAAAAATAAAAAATATATAGAGCCAATAGGTGCAGGATCGGGCCCTGCCAGTGGCGCCGGACGCGTCGTGGGACGTGTTCGACAGTGTCGGAAGTGTCACCGGATACTTCCGGCGTTGCCGGATGTCTCCGTTGATAAGTATTGTGACGCCAAAAACGTCCTGCGACATAACCAGGGCCACCGGAAGCCTCGCGGGACGTTTTTGGCGGTGCTGGACGCGTCGTCGAACCCATCCGACACCGTCGGAACAATCCTGCAATGCGTCCGGCACCACCGGAAGCATCCCACATTACCGGAAGCCATGGCAGACTGCAGATGAGGAGATACGCTGGAAAAATAAAAAAAATGAAACATAGCTATTGCTACGCACGATACCGAAGGAGGTTGTTAATAGGAGCCCTAGGGTCAATTATGTGATGATTGACTAGGGGCATTTTGTATCATATTCTATCATTAAAAGACATGTTTGGTTATTATACTTACTCTGTATTTGTGCCAAATAACTAAGTATAATAATGTCCTTGTGTAGTAGGTTCTTATCTATATTATATCGATTGGTTGAATCGATAGTGAGATAATGTAGAAAACACTACACTAAATTATTCCTAGTCAAGCATTAATATTCAAGGACAATATTAATGCATGGAGACTAGCATGTAGGTCAATTGATGACTTGAGCTCACAAGTCATGGATATGTGATATCAAGTTGACACATGGGTATACATTAGAGAATGTGTACTGAATTGACCCGTCATGAGAAAGTTTCATAGATTGTCATATGAGTGTCATAAACTTTCTCATGTGACTATTGGTATGAATAGTTCTTAGACCTGAAGTCATTACGGTTCCCTACATAAGAAGTTATGTACTTTGGTATCGTCAAACGTCACCCGTAACAGGGTGGACTATAAAGGCGTTCACTGGGTATGTAATGAATTATGCGGAGGGATGTGAGTGATGTAGATGGGATCTATCCCTCCCATATGACGAGAGTGATATCTGTGGGCCTCTTGATCGAGTAGGACTACTGAAACGCATGACCATGCTCAAATGAGTCAATATGAGATATTGAGCTCATTTATTTGAATGAGTCTACTCAGGAATCAAGAAACACATAGATTGATCGAGGATGACACGGTCTATGCCTCATTGGTCAATCTAAATATCAAGGATAGAAGGACAAGATCATACATTATCATAGTCACGGAGGTTTAGTCGAATCTCAACTTTTCTTATTACTTGGGTAGCAATGATGCATTGCTAGATGCCGCTCATTACTTATGTGTCTAAGGTGTTTAGGCGCATTGCCAACGTCACGAGGACCTATTGGGTCACACACTAAGGACATGATGCTTCGAGAAATCTGAGTGGGAGCCCGAGTTGGGAACTCGGGAAATCTGATCGGGAGCCCGAGTTGGGAACTCGGGAGATCTGATCGGGAGCTCGAGTTGGGAACTCGGAAGACTAGTTCGGGAGCTCGGGTCAGGAGTTCAGGGACTTGGTCGGGAGCTCGACGCTCGGCAGACTGGGTCGGCGCTCGGCAGACTAGGTCGGGAGCTCGGCAGACTAGGTCGGGAGCTCGGCAGACTGGGTCAGGAGCTCGACGACTTGCTCGGCAGACTTGGTCGGGAGACCTGGTCGGAGCCCGGTCGGAAGCCTGAGAGGCCCGGTCGGAATTGCATGGGGAATTCATTAATGTGTTTAATGAAGGAAAGAGAAAAGTCTCTCTTCATTAGATGAAAAGAAGGTGAAGAGTCACATGAAAAGATATGCTCTTTATTGGCTTTAATGAAGAGAGTCAAAGAGACAAAAGACTCTTCATATTCATGGAATGAATATAAAAGAAAGTCTAGTCATTTTGAATGAAAAGTGAGAGTCTTTCCTTTCTTCTCTTCCTCCTCATCTTCTTCTTGTCCTTCTTTGGCCGAAACTCTATTGTAGGGTTTTTAGTGTTCTGCGAACTACCTCAAATTGTTAGCACAACTAAGGTAGTTCTTCCCGAAGTTGAGAGATCGTGTCTGTGTGGATACGAATAGAGGCACGGACACTTGAACGTGCAAAAGATCCGGCGCATCTTGGACGAGCGGGATAAACGAAAGGGCACGCATCAAAGGTATATCTTCTTTAGAAGTAGATGTAGATCAACTTTGTACGAGTTTTTCTTTCGCAAGGATTGCTCAAGGGATCTTATTTCCGCTGCATTTTTGTATTTTGGTGTCGGGAGATCCCAACAGAGGTAACGGCGATGGAAGGAGACAAATGAATCGACAAGTTAGACTTTTAGGGTTTTCAAAACAATAAAGGAAAAAAGATCCAGTTTTTACGTGACGCCCCGCGCGCCGCGTCGAAGTGCCTGAGTCCTCTGTGCGGCGCCTACCGCCTAGGTGGCTCTTCTGCCTAGCTTAACCGCAGAGGCCAAGCTTGGGACGGTCAATGGCCCTCGAGCGCCTAGGCGGCCGCCTACGGCAAAATTTAGATCACTGCTGTCGATCATCACTCTCATTCCCTAATACTAACTTTTTAAACAAGTTCGAAACCCTTAATACACAAGAAGGTTGATTCATTTGTCTGATAACTATTTAGTAAAAAAGAAAGGAAAAAAAATCCCTGCTAGACATGCATTTCCCTTAAGTGTAGTCAGTCCTCTGATTGCGGAGTAGGTGGCTGCGGTGCAAAAGCAGCATAAGAATCAAGTCGAGGTTTAACAATTTACCGCCGAAAGTCTCCAAAAGTTCAGAAGACGACTCTAGCTCTTTGTTTAATTTCAAAAGGAAAAACAAAAGAAAAAGGTCTTCTACGATACAGATGAAAGAGGTAACTAGCTAGGTCCGATCACGTTGTGGGGTGAGTTATAAGAGTTGACAGGACATGGAGGTTGGAAAAGAAGGAGCAAAGCCGTCGGCTGTCCACATGCGTTGTACCTCTCGGTGATTGAGAGGAGGCTCTTTGTCTTCCACTATCGTATTTTTGGATCTGTTGGTTCTTCGGAGAATGAAATTATAGGTTTCAGTTGTTTTCATGTCTTGTCTCTCACAGAAAACAGTCTTTTTTTGTTAGAATATTGTTATTGAACAATTTAATCTATTAACTTCTATTCAATAATTTTACTAAATATTTTTATTCTTAACATGTAGAGTAACTGACCCATGACCTCGAATAGAAACTAGGATTAGTTCTGAATCATATAAAACTAAGTGTTTGCATTATTAGAGTTTTTATGACTATTTTATATTTTTGCTCTGTAACTAATTCTGTTGATGAATTTAAGTGTGTGTGATTTCATCTCTGGGCTATTCACTCCTTGAAGCCTCTATGATTGATCCTATAAGTAATATCAAAGCATAACACCCTGGAAGAGCTAACTACAAAAGAAGCTAGCTCAATCATCATATGGGAATGCAAAAGAGGTTTAGCACTATATGACCATAATACTTCAATGGAAATAAGATTTCCATATTGAATAAGGTGTTGGAAGTTTTTTTTTTTTTTTTTTTTTTGCTTCATGAAGATTTCTCACAGTAAGTTTTGAGCAATGCTAACCCTCTTAACTTTACTTAGTATCTACTCTCTTGAAATGACTAATCTAAGGGTCCATTATTTCTCACTCTCACATCTACTATGAAAGTCTCATTCATAGAGTCAGAGAAGTCTCGTACAAGTTCACGAAGAAATATAATAAGAGCTCAAGTAAATACAAATGAAATCACTTACGATTTACACAAATACGACTTGTCTTGCTTTCTTCTTCTTACTTGGAATGAGTTCATGAAGTACAGTAACACTTGCTCAAGAACTAGCGAAGGAAGAGAGAGTTGTCTTCGAATATATAGCAAAGACCTTTATATCACGTCGATCTAGGATTGATAATCGATTGACCAATTAATTACTGCTCAGATTGATCAAATCCAACCGTTCATTGCTCGCAGCGGCTATTTTTCAAACCCTAATTGATTGACCAATCGATTAGGAATGCTCGATTGCAACACTTTCTATGCTTTCCTCCTCTTCGCGAATAAAACAACCTTTTTTCTTTGTGAAGACAACTCTTCCTAATCGATCGGTTAATTGATAAGGAGTGGCTGAATCGATTACTTAATCAATTCACCAAATTTCTGTGCTCTCACAGCTTTGGTCTCCCAATCGATTGCCCAATTAATTGGGAGTGGCTTAATTGATTCCTAGCTTCTCTGTTTGCGAAAAACAACTCCCAATCGATCCCTGAATCGATTGGTTCTAAGCCAATTGACACAAACTCTAATCCTATTTTAGGATTCCTTTTCCCAACCCGGTCAACCGTGACCTGTTAAGACTTCCTCACCATGTATTTGGTCCACCCTAGACCGACTTGGACTTTCCCTTTCTTAGTTCCCAATTAGGACATTTTACGTGCCAAATGTTTAGCTCCCAACTAACCCACATGGACTTCTCCCAGTTTCTAACTAGGTTGCCTAATCTCACTGGGACTTCATCTTGCCTAACCATAGTTAGGTATAGTCTCTTAGTAGACTTCTATCCTGCCAATGTGTGATTACCTAGATCCACTTAGACTTCACAAAGTTCCCAACTAGGTTGCCTAGTCACACTAGGACATCACGTTGCCTAATCACACCAACAATCTCCTCATTTTTGATATTTGACAATATGTTTAAGTTAAACTAACCTTTTAGCTTAACTTAACCCTACACTTTTTCCTCCTTTGACACACATCAAAAACTCTTCCTGAAAGACAATATGTTCAAAAGAATCTAATGAAAGTCTCATATCTTTCATTGTATCTCATGCTCAACTTAACCATTAATCACAATGAAAATTCTCAATCTTCATTGTCTCCTCATCTTTATCAAGGAAAAGAGAATCATGCTTTTAACGAAGACCTCTCCCTCAAAACATTTTCCAACTTATATAATTGCACTACAATGATTTGAGTTTCTAAATCTTTAGGAGAGCTCAAAAACAAAGTCGTGAGGTTTAATAAGTTTAAAATTAAACCTATAACCTTTCCTTAACTCTAAACTAGTCATTTTTGACCATTCATTCCTCATTTCTATCATTTAAATTTACTCATAAATGCTTATAAAAGCATTTCATAGGGTTAGGAATAGTAAAATAACTTAATTTTGACTCAATGAACTGAAATTAATCAAAACTAACCAAAATCAGAATTGTTTAATTGATTGATTTCAATTACTAATCGATTACAGCCTCTCTGAATCGATTGAAGTTGGGTTTTAATCGATTACGAACATCCAAATCGATCAGCTAATCGATTCCATGAGCTACTGTGCTCACCGAAATCTAGTACCAATCGATTATGAAGTGATCAATTACCGAATTAATCACTGAATTTCTGATTTCTAAAATTAATTTCAGATTCAATTTTAAAAATTCATAAATAGTTCTACTGTTATTGAAAAATCACGAAATTCTACGTAGATATTATTTATGATATACTCTATTATGAAAAAATTATTTTTTTATTAAAATAACTTTCATTTTCAAATATTGACATAAAATTAGAAATCATTGAAAACTTTAATATTTTACTCTTCTTTGTATCTAACTTATCAATGATAATACCTATCAAAAGATATACTTCACCAATATTTTCTAAAATAGTTTTAAAATATTTTTCAAGAATAATTTCCAACCATGTTCTTTGGGCTAAATGCACATGACTTGTACATTAGTTTTCCTAATAATTAGAGTTCACATTTTCTATCGTTTTGATGAACCTAAAACTCAATAAGATGCATTAAATCAACATCTTAAGTTTTGCTCATCTTCCTACCATCTCATATGTATCTAATGTGTCTTAATACACATACAATCAACTATAGTCTTGTGAGATGTAAAAATAGGTTTTCCCTAAAACTAAGGAGTCATGCATTTCTAACTAGACACTTTAAGTTTTGAACATTCACTAGGATGTCAATTAATGTCGATATCCTTAATTTTAATTAAATTGATGCTTGATAATGATTGTCACATACATCAAATGCATATTTTCAAATAGAAAAGCTATCATAGTTATATGATGTATATATGACATGACATATAACATTTTTCATAATCAAATATGAATGTTAAAATATTATGTCATGACATATGATAGGGTCCATAAATCATGACATTTTAGCACAAAAAAAACCTAAATTCTCTATCTAAGTATTACTAACTAATCGCTAAGTCCATAATAATCCTAATTTACCCTCATTCTCCCAAAGAGAATGCCAAAAATCCCAATTTGACATTTCTTTGAGTTTTGGCCCACTTGTGACAATTTGATCAAGCTCAAATAATTTGACACAATTTTACTCTCCAAGAGTAAATATCAACTTTTTTATTTTCAAGGATAACAATTCCTTGAAAATGCCTCAAAATGCATGGGTCTTTGCCCTTTGCCCTTCCGTAGCATGGGTCTGATCTCCTTTTCTTTTTCTTTGGCGTTGGTGCTACTTGACCTTTCTTTTTGGTAAATTTTGGACACTTACTCTTGTAGTGTCTTTATCCCTTACAGTCAAAACAAATGATGCGATCTTTATTTTTATAAATTGAAATCTTTATATCTTCATGAGTTATAAATGTGACAATTGACTTTTCCTCATTGACCTTGGACGATGATACATTTTCTTGTTCCAAAGCCAATGATCTATACTCCCCCCCTAATCCTTGAGGTAGATGATTCTTGAATTTCATTCTTAGATGTTGAGCATCTTTCAACTTCCAAATCCTCATGCATATGAAATAAAGAGTTACCCTCTTTGCCTTTGTCCTTGCTCCATTGAGGATGAATCTTCATAAAACTTTGTCAACTTGCTCCAAAGCTTATTGGCATCTTGGTAGTCTCCAATCTTGTCCAAGATGGAGCTCGATAATAAATTAATTAATATTTTTGTTACCTTATCATTAGCCTCGCATCTCTTGAGTTACTCCTCAATCCATTTGTCCCTCTTAAGGAGTTTCTCTTTCCTATTAGTAGGAGCTTCAAAATCCTATATTAGAGCAAACCATTGCTCTGTCTCCATCATAAAATAAATTTCAATCTTTGACTTCCAAAAATCGAAACTTATCATTCCAAATGGCAGAGGTACTCGAATATTATAGTTGAGCTCCATTTTGAAGTTAAACTCCCTTGATGTTGACTTTTTGAAATTAGAGTTTCTTCTTCCACGTCTTCTTCTTCCTCTAGCTTATTGCTCTCTTAGCGATTAGTCCAGAGAAGAGCGACCTCGCTCTAATACCACTTACTAGGATACATTGAGAGTTAGAGGGGGGAGGGGGGATGAATAGCTTCGCATTTGCTCGATGAAGATTTATCGCAGCGAAGACTTGAGCAATGCTAACACTCTTGACTTTAATTGATATGCATCTCCTTAAGGTGATTAATCCAAGGATTTACTCTTCCTCACTCTCACATTCACTACGAAAGTCTCCTTCGTGGAGGCGAAGAAGTCTCGTACAAGCTCACAAAGAAATACAACACGAACTCAAGCAAATACAAAAAAAAAAAAATCACTCACAATTTACACAAATAAAATTCTTGCTTATCTTGATTTCTTCTTGTTATTTGGAATGACCTATTGAAGTGTAGCAACACTTGCTCAAGAACTAGCGAAGAAGGAGAAGAATTGTCTTCGAATCTGCAACGAAGACCTTTATATCCCATCGATCTAGGGTTCTTAATCGATTAACCAATCGATTATCGCTCAAATCAATCAAATCCTTCATTCCTCGCAACAACTATTTTTTAAACCCTAATTGATTGACCAATTGATTAGAGATGTCAGAATTAATTGCCTAATCGATGCCAACACTTTTTGTGCTTTCCTCTTCTTCACGAATAAAACAACCCTTTTTCTTCGTGAAGACAACTCCTCCTAATCGATCGGTCAATTGATTGGGACTGGCTGAATCGATTACCTAATTAATTCACCAACTTTCTATGGTCTCGCAACTTTGGTCTCCCAATCGATTGCCCAATCAATTGGGAGAGGCTTAATAGATTCCTAGCCTCTCTATTTGTGAGAAACAACTCCCAATCGATCCCCATATCGATTGATTCTGGCCCAATCGATTGCCCAATTGATTGACACAAACCCTAATCCTATTTTAGAGTTCCTTTGCCCAACCTGATCAACCATAACCTATTAGGACTTTCTAACCTAATGTTTGGTCTATCCTAGACCGACTTAGACTTTCTCTTGCCTAGTTCCCGATTAGGACTTCTCACGTGCTAAATGTTTAGCTCTTAGCTAACCCACCTGGACTTTTCCTAGTTCCCAACTAGGTTGTCTAGTCCCACTAGAACTTCACCTTGCCAAACCGCAGTTAAGTCTAGTCTCTCAGTAGACTTCCACCCTGCCAATGTGTGATTTTTCAGATCCATATGGACTTCACCCAGTTCCCAACTAGGTTGCCTAGTCCCACTACGACTTAACCTTACCTAACCGCAATTAGGTCTAATCTCTCAACAGACTTTCACCCTACTAATGTGCGATCTTCCATATTCATTTGGACTTCACCTAATTCCTAACTAGGTATGCCTAGTTCCATTAGGATTTTGATAGTTCAGTTTCTAATCAACCTTGACCTACTTGATTTATTACATACATCTTGTCAAATATCGAAACTTAAACTCGAACTCATTCAAACTCAATCAAATTGGTCAACCTTGATATGAGGACGATGCATCAACTATAAGTTGAGAGGCAAATAGTTGATGCAAGGAAGTTTATGTAGGCCGAGGATCAAATACTTCACTAGTGGAAGACTAAGTAGTTCGAGAACCAATTACTTGGTGGATTAATGTTTCAACATGTCAAGAAGGATTGAATGCTAAGTAACAACAAAAAAAAAACTTAGAGTCATTAATCTAACGTCCAACAACTACAATGGCTAAACATCTACAAGCTATTGATCAGTCAATCAATAGATGACCCAAACTAGTGGACTAAAGCAGTCGTTGGGGTGTATTAGACTGATGGAACCAAGTCATGAAAGATGATCTAGTCAACTGATTGTGGACTAGAAAAGCAGATTGAAGGTTGAAAAGGAGTTGAACGTTGTGACTACAAACATGGCTTGCGGAAGCCAAGGAAGAATTGTGGAAGCTAGTATATTCTTATCATTGATCTCATTGTGATGTCCTCGAATAGAAATAAGGATTCTCAATCGCATAAAATTAAATGTTTGCATTGTTCGAGTCTTTTTATTACTATTTTATATTTTTGCCATTAACTAATTCTGTTGCTGAACTAAAGTGTGTGATTTCATCTCTTGGCTATTCACTCATTCTAGTCTCAATGATTGATCCAATAAGTAATATCAAAATAGACTACCCTGGAAGAGCTACAGAAGAATTAGGTCAATCATCAAATAGGGATGCAAAAGAGGTTTAGCACTACATGACCGCCATACTTCAATGGAAGTAAAATTTTCATATTGAGAAAGTGTTGGTGTAATCATACATGTGATTTTGATGTTTAGGTAAAGTTTAAATTAAAATAATATTGTAATTTCTCACGTGTTTGTCAAGTGTGCAAGTATAGAAAAGTTACAATAATGAAAGTTCAAGTAGGTTAACAAAGACTAGAAACTTAGCAATGGGAAGACTAAGTAAATTGAGAACCAACTACTTGACACAAGTCTACACTAAAAAAAAAAAAATAATATTACCGACTGAATTACCGACGGATTTTTTTTATCCATGGATAATTTTCGACGGAAATCGAATCCTGTTGGGAATTTGGGAACAAAATTAGAGCCCTAATTTTGATCGCGCACGATTTCTTCCCACTTCCTCCTCCAACTTCGACATCCTCCTGCATCTCCTTCGACCTCTCGTTCTCCCGTGAAGGTACGTACCTTCCTCTCCTCTTTGGCCAAACTGTCGGTCGTTCCTTACTATGACCGGCCAAATCTTGTGGTCGTGGCTGGTTGGCCAGATCTAGCGGTCGGCCGACCACATCTATTGGTCGGTCAAATCTAGTGGCCAATTGATAGTGCATCCGTATGTCGTACTATGGATGTATCAAATTACAATGAATATATTATCGAACTTTCTCTACACTAAAATAGTATAGAGCTGACTCGGATTGTCTCCCAAGGAAGATAATGATAGGATGATAACTATAGGATTGAATGTTATTGCTTAAGGTTTTTAATATGAAAATGGGGAGGGGGTTGGGTTTGAGTTGCTAAGACTACAAAATGAAATAACAATGCACACAATGAAATCTAATCCTAATTAATAAAGACAATACGAGTAAAGAAGATCTAATCTAATCTAAACTATGATTGAAGGGCATTGAAAGCACATAAGGTAGAGCAAAGAATGAAACTAACATGGAATAAGATCTAACACAATTGCATTCAAATGAAAAACAACATATGAAAACATAAAACATCTAACTAACACAGCATTTCAAGAATTAAATTAAAGATATTGCAACAACTAAAATCTATCTCATAGAAGAGACAATTCATCAAACACGTTGTGTACATGAAACAATTTAAGCAAAGTATGTGCAATTCAAACATGGGGAATCAATTTCAATACAAGTATTCATCAATCAACAAAAACAGCCAACTATATAAAACAACCAATAATCGAACATGCACAACTATCCATGAAGAGAACCGAAACACAGATGAAAAGAACCAAAACACAAATGAAGAGAACCGAAAACGTAGCTTGCGGATGCGTTGCGTGCGGAGGCAAGAGGAGGCGTTGAAGATGGATGGCGTGTGATGCGGTGCAGGATGAAGGCTTGCGGAGGGGATCAGACCTTCCTCTTCTAACCCGAAGAGGAAGGGGCTGTAGGAACACGAATCTGAGCGGAAGACGAATCCTCCACTTCTAACCCGAAGAGGAAGACTGCCGGATGATGGAGCGGACTGCACCGGTGATGAAGAGAGCTGCTGCGATCTATGGAGCGGTGGAGGCTCCTCTTCTAACCCGAAGAAGAGACCCTTAATCTCTTCCCTTCTAACCCGAAGGGAAGAGGTGGAGGAGATGGGGAAGATTGATACCGGCGATGGAAGAGGAAGGGCGTTGGCTGCGTGAGGAAGAAGTGGCGGCCTCGGCTCAGTCTGTGAGAGGGAGAAAAGGTGGGGAGGTGGAATAGTTAGAAGGGGGAAAGAGATGGCCGGACGACGATGGTGAAGAGGGTGACCGTCGGCCGTTGGCGAAGGAGGAAGAAGAAGTAGTGGTGGCGGCGGCGTCGATGGCGGGAGAAGAAAGGGACCCACCGTAGAAGGATCGGGAGAACGGGATAAGGACTTAGGTTTTGAGTTTTGGGTTTTGGGTTTGAGAGAAGAGTAAGATATTTGGATCCGAATCCAATAAGGAAAATTGAACTAGAAATTAAGCATAAGGATTGAGTTTAAAAAGTGGGCTTTTCTTGGAGAAATTAGACTTCTTGGAACCAAACTGTGTTGGATGAAGTGAGTCATCTTCCTTTGAATTGGATCGAGCTCCTCAACCCTAATATTGGGTCCAATTCATTTGATTCAAGTCTTAATCCATGATTCATCTTTAAATTCTTACCAAATTATGAAATAATACCAAAAATTAGGAAAAATTATAATTAACTAAAAAATAGATCTTACACGTAAGACATGAAATAAAACATGATTTAAATATACGAATGATAAAAATGCTAAGTATAAAAGCCAAAATAATACCTTAAAATGCTAGTTATCATCGATCAAATACGGCGATCGATCGTGAACTTGACTAGTCGCAAGCTTGCGGCCGTGAACTTGGCCAACCATGCTATATTATTTTTGTTGTGATTATTTGTGATTAATTTTAGGTATAATTTTTTAATTTGTAAGATACTATATTTACTACTCTTATCCGACTTGACTGCTCATTTTCAAATATAAATTTTTATTTTGTAGGATACTTTATTTACTGCATTAGCTATAATTTTAGCTATGATTTTGTTAAGTAAGTATTTTGATATATATAATTTAATATAATTATTTTATTATTTTAGCGTGTTATTTTAAAATTTATTACAGGAGCTACTTTTAGAGCTAATTATTTTATATTTTAGTATTATTGGAATATGAAAAATAAACTAATCTAAAATATAGATTTTTTGTAATTTAGGTTTATCTTACTAATCATCGAGATACTTTCTTTAATTAGAATAGTTTTAATAATAAACTTATGAATGTTGTATTAAGTGCAAACCAGTATTACATGCTTACTTTAATTAGAATATTTTTATATTATCACTCCAAACCTTTATCAACAAATACACATCAGCAGAAATAGAAACATACATTAAAATAAAAGATAATGTGAACCAATTGAGTTCATGATGCTCTCACTAGATTTAACAACTTAATTCAATTTGTGCAAGTTTAATAATCTTTTAAATTTTATTCTTATTAGGAAATAATATATATGAACAAAGGTTCGATGTACAATAGATTAGAAAATATATTTATCGGAGATGATTTTATTGCTAAACTTGAACATTTTGTGAGCTTTGCTAAGAGTTATCCAGAATGTATAAATAATGCTAAGTTACGATGTTTGTGTATCATAAGAAATATAGAAATAGAGCTTACTGTGATGAGGATACTGTGAGAGTGCATATATTTAGAAATGCTTTTATGTCAAATTACCATAATTGGTATTGTCACGGAGAATCTTATGTGTATGAACCAATTGGGTCTTTTGAAGGTTCATCATCTAACACAATTGTTGTATACACCTGAATCATCAACTAATGATATTGTAATATAATCAATGGTTCACAATACGATGAATGCAATTATTTATTCCAATATAAATGAATGCCAAGTTGTAATTCGTACCGGACGATACGATAACGAGATGGTCGTTGGGAGACAGGTCTTCATTCGGATTAAATTTTTTAATCCGTAGACATGGAGAGGTCTCTCAAGGACGACCAAATATTCGCTTAGGAAACCCTCCAAGCCATACCCAACAGGCACGACCTGGGCATAGTGGTGCCTGGCAGACACGGTTACAGTTGGATTATAAGGCACGGACTGTGCCATGAGGCACGACTCATCTTTGTGGAGCACATAGTCATGCATGAAGGCATGACCTTAGTTGGAAGATTGCATGGGTCGTGCCATGGGGCACAACCCAGTCGTGTAGGTTGCTGGGGGGGGGGGGGGGGGGGTGTGGCGTGTCTCTTGGCCAACGCCTCGTCTCGATGGTCTTCTACTCCGATTTGCTCCTTTTCTTGTCCGTTTGGTTCTAAAACGCTCCTTGGTTGTGAAAATAGAGAAAGAGTAGATCACCAAACAAGAATAGGGAATATGCTAATAAAAGCTAAAAAAGGGAATAATAACGTAAATATGAATTAAGCAAATCAAGTGAATGAGCATGAAAAGATAAAAGGTATCAAATCTACACTCATCATTAACTCCTTCATGTGGTGCCTGAAGAAGAAGACCTCCTTCGGAGACTTTCTCCTTGTGGTGCCTGATCTTGGTGGAAATCTGAGCAAGGGAGGAGGCTAGCGTGTGTGCCATCTTTGGTAAGTATTATTTAGCTTAGTGTTCATTTTGGTTGGAAGGGATGCAGGTTTGTTTAGTTAGGTTGGATGGATGCATAGATTGATTGAATTTTAGTTCAAATAGCATTTTCAATTTGAGGAGTTTTGTTGTATAGTGGATTTGGTTCTAGATAGTTTTTTTATTATGTAGGTTTCTGCCGTGAGTTATGGTAAGAGGATTGAGTGGATCAATAGCATGATTGTGATGATTATTATTTACTTCGATAGAGAACTTGGTGTTTGGTTTGTTTCATGAGTTTTAATGGGCAAATCACTGTGTGTTACCTTGTTAAAGTAGTTGTGTTTGGTGAAGATAAATAGGGGTGAATAACTGATTAGGTTGTATAGTGTTAAATTGTTAGATTAATGAATCAGTAAAAGTGTTTAATTAAGTGTTGAGAAAATTAAGAAGTTAATTAATTAATCAATAAGGTTCGATTATTGATTAATATACTCTTAGATATTTTCATGTCTTGCTATGTAGGATTCAAGCTCTAGACAAAGCCTGGACTTGAAGAAGATTAGAATGTGCTACATTTAAAATGGTTATTTCTTACATGATTTTGTAGTTCCTTTTATCTTAAATGCATGATTATTTTATTATCTGAATAGGTTGATTTACCTTAACTCTATTTTACTTGTATTTTCTACTTGATACTTTCTTTGCTTGACCTTTGAGTTAATCAAGGATTTCATCTATACAGTCTCATCTATTATTTTTTGATCTAAAGAGTACCACTTATACACGAGTACTTTAGAACTATCATGACCTATCTAGGGTGTTGTCAGCATTAAATATACCCTGCCTAATAGATTAGTTGCATATTAATTTATTATGGTATTGGATATATGTGTTTCATATTAATTGCATGATGGTTAACCTGATGGATATGTTGGTATCATGCAACAAATTGCATTGTTGCATGCTAACAAATTCCGACTTCCTTGTGCTTAAGTCCATTGTCAGTTATATAGTTTCTACACACTCAACCACTTGAAATAATGGTAGTTATTGGAGAGATAGATAGAGCGGTTTTGCTCCCCCCTTTTTCCTAGAGTTTTAGAGTGGGTGTGCTCCCTCTTAGGGTCTTATAGAGCGGTTATGCTCCCTTTTTCCTAAGGTCAGGGTGGTTGTGCTCCCTAGCATCCTGTCGACTCGACCACTTAGAGCAGTGTAGCTGAAGTGCGTACAGTTGTCACAGCCCTGCCTTGTCGGGCATACAGATGTGATGTGATAGTTGTGAGACTGGTGTCTAGGGGTAACACATGTCATTGCATCATATGCATATGATGCATCGTGCATTTTGCTTGTGTTTGCTATATTTGCTTGAGCTATAATTGTTGCACTTGGTTGACATGCATATACGACTATGATTTGTACATGTTATATGATCTAGATCTGCTTAGTAGTACGAGCATGCTTATCGACTATATCATGGGGCTTTCTGACCATGCCACTACATGTTAGACTGTTTTCAGGTATATATGTATGCTTATTTAGTCATTTTGTTCAGATTTTGCTTTATTTCAAAGAATATATACCGTTGGTTTTTCCTGCTTATTATATTCTATTTATACTATGGTATTTATTCTTCTATTATACTAGCCTAGTATACCCGAACTCACCACTCTTTACGTTTATTTCTGTTTCGGATAGTTGATAGTTGTGTTTCGTGGATCCGGGAGTGGATCCATCTGCCAGTACATCAGTGTCGAGTATTTTACTTGTTTTTTTTACATTTTCTTTATCAAACTTGTATTATTTCGGTGGACTGATAATTATGTCAGTGGTTTTTGGTTGAGACTATGTATGTTGTTGGATTTGTGTTTTATTTGGAATTTCACACTTTTGGTAAGTCAGGGTAAGATTTGTTGAGGTTATATGTAGTCTTTCATGTACGATCGAAGGTGTTTGCTAGAGGGGGGTGAATAGCAATTTTTCGACCCCCTTTCTTCCTACACGGTTAGTTACACAGCGAAATATATAATAAAACAAAACTAACAGTGAAGAACAACGCTCACAACCTGATTTACTTGGTATCCACCCCGGACAAGTGACTAATCCAAGAATCCGTCGGTGGATCACTCCCCGGATAACCTCCGGCTAGCCCTCGTCGCTCCTTGTGGGTGGAGAAACCTCGCCACAATCACCTTGACACTATCTGGGCATAAAAGACTACTAACTCACTTTACCCAAGCGAGTTTCGTCAAGAAACGAAAGCATGAAACGAGCTCCTTTAAATAGGGCTCGAGTCATTTCAGGCCGCTACCAGTCGACTGCCCCCAGGGCAGTCAACTGGTCCCACTCAGATTCGACCGTTACAGTACAACATTCGAATCTGCCAGCTTGTTCCAGCCGACACCAGTCGACTGCCCCATGGCCAGTCGACTGGTCCAAACCTAAGCCTAGGGTTACACTCCCGAGTATATGTCTCTCCGCACACGAACCCTCTCGGCTTAGCCCCTGAGTACAAACAGTCATACTCAGACCCTCACAACTCGGTTGACTCTTCACTAGCAACCTTGATTGTTGCCTTCATGCCCTCTTCATCTTTAGCCCTCGTCCCTCGGATGCGCACGCAAGCCTTCAGCTTGCCTCCATGCCACCCTTCACGTACGCCTCGAAGTCCGCGTCACTCGGCTCATCGTCCCTGCTATCTAGCGGTCCCTCGGATGCGCACACAAGCATCCAGCTTGCCTCCATGCCATCCTTCACACGAATACATCAACCAAGTCCATGTGTACTTGTACACCTGCACACTCCTATACACATATTAGTCCAATAATAAATCCTAACTTAACCATATTGCCCACACACATCAAAACACCATGATCCTCCAAATCATAGGGCGCCCGATTGCCCCAACAATCTCTCCCTTTTTGATGTGTGGCAATATATTAAGTTACGTAAACATATAGCAATAATAACAGCAAAAGCAATTGAAGATCAAAGCATAACACACAAGAGGCAACCTCCCCCTTAATCTATGCTTTCTCCCAATTTTCAATTCTCATGCTAATCCCAAATTAAGTTCTCCCAACTTAACTCTAAGACTGCGTTTGGTAGAGGGTAATATAATCAAGTCTGTAATGTAATCAAGTTTGTAATGTAATGTAATGTAATCAAGATTGTATTACTATATTTGGTAACGAGTTGTATGTAATCTTTGATAACCATAGGCTACGTTTGGTGAAGGGTAATCCATCCTGTAATATAATCAAAGATTGGCGGCTGACGACCGACAACGGCGACCGACGATCGGCCGACGACCGTCGCCGCCCAGCTAACGACTTTACAAGCTGTAATGTAATCGGATTACATCGTTTTTGTTTTGTAATCGAGATTACAAATCTTGAGCCACTTTTATAATCGAGATTCCATTACATTGTAATTTTAAAATTATTCCAAACAAAGGAATCCAACTTATAATGTAATCTTGATTACATTACAGGATGGATTACCCCCTACCAAACGCAACCTAAAGTATCACAAATCAATCAAGATTAAGTTTCAACCCAAACCTAACTTAATTCCCAAGTTCTCCCCCTTTGACACCATCAAAAAGATTGCCTCAAGCAACCTAACCCCTGGTGCCAAATAGAACTCAATCAAATTTCTGAAAAACCCCTCAGAAATCACCAAATAGCATTCTGCCCAAACTACCAGTCGACTGCCCCCAGGGCAGTCGACAGATACGACAGTTTCTGAATTTCCAACCGAAATTCAGAAACGCGTATAAAATTTCAAAAAATCCAGAAAAATGTGAAACTTTGCAAACACGTTTGTTAGGGTATACCCTACCCTAGAAAAATATTGGTTCATGAAAAATAATAACCGTGCTTGGCTTTTGGTACAAACTCAAAAATCCTCTAAACTTGTCAATTTTTGTATCAACTTTAACATCTATATATGTTTCCTTAATTTTACCAATTCCACTCACCTTAATGTTACACATAGAATGGTTCTTAACTCTCCCTTTTTCATATTCATTTCTTATTTTTACAAAGCTCCCCGTCTTTACCTCTAAACCCTAGATAATCATTAAAACCCTCCTTATGTCTTTTTTCTTTAAAATTTGATCATACAATTTCAATATATATCATGAAGGCATACATAAGGATTTTTAACTTGAAACCATAGCATAGCAACAATACAATTTATTAGTTTCAAAATAGAGCTCAAATCATGTATCATAATAGAAAACCAATAATGCAAGTCAAAATCACACATGACATAAAACTACACAATAAAACATGACATAAATGTATCATACATAAAAATACTCATAAAACATGATAAAGTAGCAGGGGCTAAAACCCTGAAGTCATCCAACTGATACAACACCAGAATAAGAAGTGTTTGAGATGGATAAGAATAATACATCGAAGAACAACACTCTCAACACTAACGTGCTCTAAATGTCGTGCCATACCGTTAGATCATGTCGTCGTCGCCTGGAGGAGGAGGAGGGGCTTGATATGAGAGATGCATCTGTCGCAACATCTCGTACATCTCATCCTGACGACTGGTAAACCCATGAACCGCCGCCTCAATCCTCTGCTTCGTCTGCTGGACTCCGTGGATCTCCTTACGGATGCCATGAACGTTCTCCTGAAGCCTGTGAACATCTTATCGGAGCTGAGTAAACTCCGCACGTGTAACAATCCCAGCAGGCTCCTCATTTGAGCTAGACGACTCTGGATGCTCCCTCCAGACAAATGCCCCTGCCGACTCTCAATGTCTGCCAAAGATAGCTGTCGTGTACCAATCAGGTCATAATCCTTGGACAGGTACCGAACCTGACCACTGGACACTCGGACACCCCAAGACTGAAAGAACTCTGTCAAGATGTGGCAAAAAGGCATATATATTTTCCCATTAACACTTTGGGAAAAATGGACAATGGCTGTGGGCACTTGCAGGGAGACATCAACATCTATCCTCTTCTCTAAAGCGTACATCATCACCAAGTGGGGTAGTCGAATCCTTGCCCACCCCTTGGTGACAATGGGTAGTATGCATTCTATGACGATTTTGTACAAGACATGACTGAATGGACTCATGGGTTTGACATCAAAAATACGCTCGGACTCATGCCTATGTCTCCTAAAATAATGCATATGAATATGGTCAACGGAGACATCATGGAGAGAGAGCGGCTCAATAACGGTAGGAAAATAAACTGAGGCATTATCTGATGCCCTACACTCTAAAAATCCAGCTAGAACCATGGGTGAAAAAGGAATGATGACTCTGGCCAGCATGGACTCATAAAGGTGATTATCAGAGTCAATGCAGGTCAGATTGGCATAAAACTCCTTACATAAGTCAGTGTTGATGTCATGTTGACAGTAAACCAATTTGTCTAACTTAAAATGCGTGATCATTTCGGTGGTTGGAGGAGACATTTCTTGGAAGTAGGATTTGTTAAGGTATCGACAATTCATTACAATGAACTCATTATCATCAAACCTCTTCCTACATTCTGTAGGACCGGTGCCGTCGATAGAGGGGGGGGTGAATATCGGAAATCATTTTTCGGAAATCTTCGTAAAGCATTCGTTCGTTCTAGACTTAGAATATTAGTAGCACAGCGGAAAAGTAAAAACAAAAAAATAAATGTAATACAGAAGGACACGCGGGATTTATTTACTTGGTTCCCGACCCCCCTGGGTCAGTACGTCCAAGGCCTATGTACTCGGCGTGAGTCCACTATTGGTCTCCTTTCCGAAATTTCCGAAGGCGGAGAAAACCCGTCTTACAGTTTGATTTACAAGCAAAAGGATAATTAAAATTAATTACAGAATATAAATCAAACCAAAACAACTTATGTCGAAGCGTCAGCCGATCTGGACCTCCGAAGTGCCGCGCACTTCCTCCTGGAGCCTCCCGATCGTAGAGCCTCGTCTTTAGCGCGTTGTCGTCGGTCGGAATGATCAGAATGGCTCTGGAATGTTATGTCAGAAGCAGAGGGGTCGAAGCCCCTTATATAGGCCTCCTGGGGGCGCCCCGGACGCTGGGGGCGCCCCGAAAGACTCGGTCAAACCTTATCCTTGCGCCTACCTCGCCGCAGGTGATAAGATCATTGACTAGGGCGCCCTGGATGCTCCGGGCGCCCCCGTGAGGGATTATCCTGTGTTCTGACTTCGAAACAGCAAAACAGCTACGAATCCGGGTGCCCCGGTCGCTCCGGGCGCCCCGGTTGACACATGTTCTGCCTGCTTCACCATAACAGCTTTTTCCTCTTTGGCTGGGGGCGCCCCCACTGCTGGGGGCGCCCTGGTTGCATGGGGGCGCCCTGCTTAGGGCCTCCAACACCTTTTTGCCTGGTTTAACTGCTTTGTCTCCGGTTCTTGATACCTACAAGATACACAACCACAAAGCATGAATACATATAATGTTAGCCTTAGGGACTTGGTTCGGACTTCGGATTTGCACGAAACCCTAGGTCGAACCGGCACGAGTTCCTATCCCCGAGAACTCGCCCTTCACCTACTCCTTTCAGGAGACGGTTGCCACCCAGTCCTTCGGGTAGACTTTTGCTTAGCTTCCGATACCTCCGGACCTCGAGACGTCCAAACCCTGACCCGTCTCTACTCCTGTCCTTAGTCATCGCTCAGCTAAGTTGCTTAGTCCCTCGGACCAAGTCTTTATTCCCTAGCAGTCCTTCGCCAGGTGCCTAGCAGCCCTTCGCTAGGTCTTTGTTACTAAGCGGTCCTTCGCCTGGTGCCTAGCAATCCTTCGCTAGGTCTTCTATGCCTAGTAGTCCTTCACTAGGTGCCTAGCAACCCTTCGCTAGGTCTTCTATGCCTAGTAGTCCTTCACTAGGTGCCTAGCAGCCCTTCGCTAGGTCTTCTATCCTAGCAGCCCTTCGCTAGGTGCCAGCAGCCCTTCGCCAGGTCTTAGGGTTTCGATACCTAGCAGCCCTTCGCTAGGTGCCCAGCAGCCCTTCGCTAGGTCTTAGGGTTTCGATACCTAGCAGCCCTTCGCTAGGTGCCCAGCAGCCCTTCGCTAGGTGCCCAGCAGCCCTTCACTGGGAGTTAGGGTTTCGATGCCTAGATTAACTAGGACTTTTCTTCAGCTTTGGTTACTGCTTTCTTACTCCCCCTTTGTCTCTTCATTGTATCACTGACTTAAGTGTATTGTCAAACATTAAAACACTTAAAGGAGAACATCATTGATGCAACTTGCACCAACAATCTCCCCCTTTTTGATGTTTGACAATAACTTAAGTTAGATTGGTTTAAGGGGCTAACTTACCATCTTTGGGATCAAACTAAAACGTGACCTTAGTTTTAAAAAACATTTTGATCAAATGGTCCTTTGGTAAGAGTCCAATCCAAAAAAAAATTTCTAACTTAAGCACAGCTCTCCCCCTTTGTCATACATCAAAATAAACAGACATACTTGCACCAACAATGAGAGTATTTTTGAAAATACTTAGTATAAAATTTTGAAAGCATAGCTTAAAATTAATGCTTAGTATATTTTGCCGGATTTTTAAAAGTACAAATATTTTGAAAGATGATCTTTGAAGCATGCAAGTACTTTTGAGAGAATAGATTGAACAGTTTTGAAAAATAAATATTTTTGAAGAAGGATCAGAAAAATAATAAGTAATTGTTGAAAAATATAAGTGCCTCTGAAAAATGTATTGAGTTTTTGAAAAAATAGGTACTTTTTAAAAGATATATTTAATATAATTTTTTTTTAAATTAAGTACTTTTTGAAAGAATATTTGGTTTTAAAAGACATAAGTACTTTTGAAAACATAATATTTGACTTCACTTGGTTAATTTTCCAGTCTGACACTATCTTGGGAACCCTTGTTGACTACAAGGACATTTTCCTAAGTGTCCTGGGAATTTTTCAACCCAAGTAAATATTATTTTAAAAAAAATCATAAGTCACAGAATAATAGGATGTAAGTTAAATTTGAAAAATATAAAGATTTAAAGTGATAATACTTGATTTGGTTTATCTTCCAGTCTGACACAATCATAGGAAACCTTGTTGACTACAAGGACATTTTCCTAAGTGTCTTGGAAGATTTTTTAAACTCAAGATATTATTTTAAATTGATCAAAATCAGATAATAGTAAATATATTGATAGTATTTTAAAATAATACTTATGTTTTCAACAGGAATTGAAAGATACCGCGCATGAAAACATTTGAAATATTCAATAATTCTTTTAATTTGACCTCCCCCTAAACTTGACCCAGTCCTGGGAAGCTTGTTGACCACAAGTACTCTTCCTCTAAGTCTTAAGGTTTGATTCAAATTAAATAAATTATCTAATAATTAATCAACATTATTTCAGAAGTTTGATTTATACTCCCCCTAAAGTTGACACATCCTAGGAGTCCTTGTAGATAATGAAGTGGACTTTTCTCTGTGTCTTTAGGGTTTATCAAAATCAAACAAGACAAATAAAACTTTTTCGAAAAACACAAGTGATAACGATTTAAAGCTCAGTTTTCGAGATGGTAATTTTTAAAGTGTAATTTTTGAAAACCAAAAAAAAAATGAAAAGTACTCCCCCTGTACCCGATAACGTTTGACTCTATCTAAGTGCCTTAAGGAACTTTAGTGTTGTCCTAAGAGGCTTGTGTCTAATTGAGTGAGTCAAACAAATTTTTGAAAAGATATATTTTTGAAAAATATATAATATATATAATCAATCAGACAAGCATGAATTCCATAAAAATATTATTATGTTGAAGTACTATTTTGAAAATATATTTTTATGAAAATATTCTAATAATTTTGAAAAATAATTTTGAAAAATATTTTTCAATTCATTAGTTCTTAACATCTCACCCATTTTAGATGTATCAATACAACAAGCATGGTTGCCTTATAGGTGTATTGTGAGATGCTTGAATCATTTTTCTTAATTTATTAACTCTAAGATTTAATTGAAGCTTGTGTTAGATTTGAATTTGGCAAGAAGTAACTTGAATTTGAATTTCAAAAATTGGCTTACAGGTCTTGGCGAGGCACTAGACCTTCTTTGGTCGTAGCCTTATTGGATCATCAACCCTTTCCTTGACAAAGCCTTTTAATGAAATTTCATTTTCAAAATTACTTTTTGAAAAATTCTGGTCTAACTAGTTTGGGTCTTGGATCGGTAGCTTCGGCTAGTTTTACCAGTCTAAAGAGACCAAGTATACTTGATCTTATTAGAATTGGCTTCCCTAACGTACTATTATCTCACCGCCAGCCAATACTAGGTTGATCAAGTTTCAATTATTCTTTTTCCTATAGCCATTCTAATATATGCATAAAATTCAAACATGAGTGACATGTCATATATTCAAAAGAAATAGCAAATGCATGGCATGACAACTATGCATGAGTCAAACAATTCAAATCATTTTATTTAAGTTTCTAAAAATATATCAAATTCCTGATTTGATACATGTCGAGTGAACCCGCGAATATGTCAACCCACTTTGACATATTTAATGTTATTAATTTTAATTGTTATAGTTTGGGTAAAATTTTATTTTAGTTTGAGTTTAAGTTATTTAAGATTTTAGTTGAATTCAGGTTAATTAAGAATTGATTGAATTAATTAATCAATTGAGAACTAATGAATTTAAGTTTCAATTAATTTGGATTGACTTAATTTGAATTAATTAGGATTAATTAGAATTAATTTAATTGAATTTGAATTTAATTTTAATTTGAATTTAATTTAATTTAATTTAAATTTAAATTTGAATTTAATTTAGATTTAATTTGAATTAATTCGAAATTAATTAAGATTTAATTAAGATTTAAATTGAATTTAATTTAGATTTAATTATGATTTAATTTGATTTTAATTTAGATTTAATTATGATTTAATTTGATTTTAATTTAGATTTAATTATGTTTTAATTTGATTTTAATTTAGATTTAATTCGTATTTAATTTAAATTATTTAAGATTAATTTGAATTATTTGAGAATTATTTTAGATTTAATTAATTAATTTGAATTATTTAAGATTTAATTTATTAATTTGAATTATTTAAGATTTAATTTGAATTTAATTCGAATTATTATGAATTATTTGAATTAAATTTAATTAGGATTTAATTTAATTGAATTTGTTTAAGATTTAATTTGAATTATTAAGAATTAATTAATTCAATTTTGAATTATTAAGAATTAATTAAATTGAATTAAGAATTAATTAATTTGAATTATTATGAATTAATTAATTTGAATTATTAAAAATTAATTTGAGTTTAATTAAGATTTAATTAAAGTTTTTTTTAAGGTTATCATGATTAATTAATAATTGTGGTTTAAATTCATCATTTTCATTATTTCGAAAAGTTCTTCTTCATCTTTATCTTTCTTTTCAAGTTTTTCTAATAATTTTGATTTATTTGAATTTTTGTAATTTTTATTGATTATGGCCTTTATCTTAGATAGTTCCATATCCTCTTTAAGATTTGATTTTTTAATATCCTTACAGTAGGTGGAATAAATTGGGCCACTAGTTAAAGTTTTATATTTAATATTATCTATGATTAAGTTATTATCTAGGAGATTTTTATTTTCAGAATTATCCTTAGATATATCTTCAATATTTTCCAGACATTTAGAATTAATCTCTAGATTATCCTTAGAATTAATTTCTGGATTATCTTTAAGATTTTCAGATTCAGATTCAGATTTGTACAACGGATTTTCAAATTTGAATTTGTAATTATCTAAAGAATTTTCAGATTTAGAATTATCCTTAACCTTTTTAAATTCAGATTTATCCTTAGGATTTTCAAATTTGAATTCGAATTTATCTTTAGGATTTTCAAATTTGAATTCGAATTTATCCTTAGGATTTTCGATTTCGAATTCGGGATTAATTTCAGATTTAGAACTAGAATTAATTGTATCATTATCTGTAGAATTATCAGAGTTTATTTTAGATTTAATATCAGAATTAATTTCAGCAATTATTGAATTGGTATTAATAATTAAATAGTTAATTTTGGATATTTTAATCATATCCGTATTTTTTAATTTTTCATGCAAAATATTTAATCTACTATGCAGTAAATTTAATTTATCAGAAAAATTAACTAAATTATCTAAAGACAGTGCAGGAAATTGTAAAACTTTTGGAACATAAATCTTACGTACCTTCGCCGGACACTTATTTTCGTAGTGTCCGTACTTCTCGCATTTGAAGCATCGTACGTGATCTTTGTTTTTCCGGACCTCTGGCGCTGGTACCCCCTGTGCCGCCGGTGTTGTAGACCGAATCTTACGAGTAGGGCACTGATTTTTGTAGTGCCCTCTCTCCCTGCACGTGAAACAAATAATATGCAATTTAAAACTGGACATTTTAAACTAAAAATATCTAATTCACCCCTGAGCTCCCCCTCAACTCCTGGCATCGTTGCTCCGTCGGCGGTTAGTCCGGTGAAGAGCGGCTCGGCTCTGATACCAATTGTAGGACCGGTGTCGTCGATAGAGGGGGGTGAATATCGAAAATCATTTTTCGGAAATCTTCGTAAAGGTTTCGTTCGTTCTAGACTTAGAATATTAGTAGCACAACGGAAAAGTAAAAACAGAAAAATAAATGTAATACAGAAGGACACGCGGGATTTATTTACTTGGTTCCCGACCCCCCTGGGTCAGTACGTCCAAGGCCTATGTACTCGGCGTGAGTCCACTATTGGTCTCCTTTCCGGAATTTCCGGAGGCGGAGAAAACTCGTCTTACAGTTTGATTTACAAGCAAAAGGATAATTAAAATTAATTGCAGAATGTAAATCAAACCAAAACAACTTATGTCGAAGCGTCAGCCGATCTGGACCTCCGAAGTGCCGCGCACTTCCTCATGGAGCCTCCCGGTCATAGAGCCTCGTCTTTAGCGCGTTGTTGTCAGTCGGAATGATCAGAATGGCTCTGGAATGTTGTGTCAGAAGCAGAGGGGTCGAAGCCCCTTATATAGGCCTCCTGGGGGCGCCCCGGACGCTGGGGGCGCCCCGGAAGACTCGGTCAAACCTTATCCTTGTGCCTACCTTGCCGCAGGTGATAAGATCATTGACTAGGGCGCCCCCGTGAGGGCTTATCCTGTGTTCTGACTTCGAAACAGCAAAATAGCTACGAATCCGGGCGCCCCGGTTGACACATGTTCTGCCTGCTTCACCATAACAGCTTTTTCCTCTTTGGCTGGGGGCGCCCCACTGCTGGGGGCACCCTGGTTGCATGGGGGCGCCCGCAATGATGGGGGCGCCCTGCTTAGGGCCTCCAACACCTTTTTGCTTGGTTTAACTGCTTTGTCTCCGGTTCTTGATACCTGCAAGATACACAACCACAAAGCATGGATACATATAATGTTAGCCTTAGGGACTTGGTTCGGACTTCGGATTTGCACGAAACCCTAGGTCGAACCGGCACGAGTTCCTATCCCCGAGAACTCGCCCTTCACCTACTCCTTTCAGGAGACGGTTGCCACCCAGTCCTTCGGGTGGACTTTTGCTTAGCTTCCGATACCTCCGGACCTCGAGACGCCCAAACCCTGACCCGTCTCTACTCCTGTCCTTAGTCATCGCTCAGCTAAGTTGCTTAGTCCCTCGGACCAAGTCTTTATTCCCTAGCAGTCCTTCGCCAGGTGCCTAGCAGCCCTTCGCTAGGTCTTTGTTACTAAGCGGTCCTTTGCCTGGTGCCTAGCAATCCTTCGCTAGGTCTTCTATGCCTAGTAGTCCTTCACTAGGTGCCTAGCAGCCCTTCGCTAGGTCTTCTATGCCTAGTAGTCCTTCACTAGGTGCCTAGCAGCCCTTCGCTAGGTCTTCTATGCCTAGCAACCCTTCGCTAGATGGCCAGCAGCCCTTCGCCGGTCTTAGGGTTTCGATACCTAGCAGCCCTTCGCTAGGTGCCCAGCAGCCCTTCGCTAGGTCTTAGGGTTTCGATACCTAGCAGCCCTTCGCTAGGTGCCCAGCAGCCCTTCGCTGGGAGTTAGGGTTTCGATGCCTAGATTAACTAGGACTTTTCTTCAGCTTTGGTTACTCCTTTCTTACTCCCCCTTGTCTCTTCATTGTATCACTGACTTAAGTGTATTGTCAAACATTAAAACACTTAAAGGAGAACATCATTGATGCAACTTGCACCAACACATTCCACTGACCAAAATCTAGACTGTCCTGACTGGCATGAGGATCCCTCACCTCGGGGCCTTTTAGACGCCAAACTACAATGTGATAAACCAATGCATGCATATCAAACCACCCCTACAACGGAAAATGGCACAGAAAACATGCAAAAATCGTTACATTAGTTCCAAATCACAGTTTAAATGAAAAACACTAACCTATTCGAGTTCTTACCTTTTTCCTATGTGTTTCATGATGTTAGTGAGGAGAACGACTTGAAGAGAAGGAGCCTTCACCAACCCTAGGAGTAGATCCGGAGTGAGGGAGGGCTTAGGAGGGGATTTTAGGGCTTGGGAGGAGCTTAGAGCACAAGAGGAGTCGAGAGGAGGAAGAAATCGCCGGGGGTCATAAGCCAAAACCCTAGGTTTGGCCACCCTCGCGCGGCCCGATCTAACTTAAAACTCATTGACTAGTCGACTGCCCTAAGGGCAGTCGACTGCGAAAGCATACAGAGGGTTTCTCACTCTAGGACCAGTCGACTGCCCCTGAGGCAGTCGACTGGTAAACCATACAGACCCTTTCTCGCTCTAGCACCAGTCGACTGCCATGAGGGCAGTCGACTGATACTGAAAAAACCAGTCTTCCTGTTCTAAATTCAGAAATGTCTAACTAATTCCACAAATCTTCAAAAAATTTAAAATTTCGTGGAAAGATTTGTGGACCCTATGTCTATCCGGGGAAAATATAACTTCAACCAAAGCTATCCCGAATCCCAAGATTGATACATTTCTCAAACCCATCTAAATTTGACAATTTAAACTCAACTCAAAGTTCTAATTTGAACCCCTTCTTGATGTTTCATCCAACATTCATTCATAATACATTACTGTTGGAGACGAGATGGCTATAGAGGGGGGGGGGTGAATATAGACAATCACAATTTCTTGAGCTTTTCAAAACTATTCTGCACTTCAGAGTTAGGCAGCAGAAGCAAATGCAGAACCAAGAAACTAAGCAGAGAAAGAAACTCAAACCAAACAAACGCTAAGACGGAGATGTACAAGGTTCGGGGATAACTTGCCCCTACTCCTTGGCGTGCCCGTGAGGTGGGCGATCCCTTGATCGTCGGCAGATCAAGCCCCGGTGAACACCGGATATCAAGCGCCTCCTTCTCGGTGGAGTACCCTCTCCACAAGCTGTCTCAGTAGATGAATACAAGATTAAGCACACGAGACACTCGAGAAGGGAAGCTCATAAAGGTCTCACAGGAATGCAACAAGATCGCTCAAGAACAAATCAACAGAGAGCACGAACACAGCCCAGCAACAACTTCCCAAGTTTTCTGTCTGTCTCGTTCGCCCGTCTCCTCTGCCTCAGCTTTATCACTTAAGCTCTGCTCACCATCACAAGCTTCATCAGCATCCACTGAGCCAGCCTGAACCCACTGACCTCCCTGAGCACTCAGTCCACTGAAGACTCCCTCTCCAGCTGAGCCTCCGTCAGTCGCCAGCTGCGTCAGTTGCCCGTTGAAACCTGAGAATGAGAAACAGCCAAACCTGCTCAACGGAAAGCCTCCCATTGACCCTCCTTGAGTGTTTGAATCACCTGCTATCACCTGCACACTCCAACAGAGGCTTAGCAATGCATATCAAAACATATCAGCAAGTAGCAGAGAATCGGCAGTGAAAACAGACGCGATCAGAGCTTCTGACAGCGTATTTGAATTAAAGTGATCGGTCACCGGACCGATCAGAGAGCCTCCTGATCGGTCACCAGACCGATCAGGCTGGTTCCAGACCGATCAGGCTCCGTCCTGATCGATCCCCAATGCTCAATCAGAAATCGCGATTTCTTTGAGATTCTCCTAGACCGATCACCAGACCGATCCCAGGTCGTGGATCATTCACCGAACCGATCCACCCTTATATTGGGCGATTTCTGAGTTTCGCAGGCTAAGCCTTCTGATCGGTCAACTGACCGATCAGGGTGTCACCTGATCGGTCAACAGTCCGATCAGGTCATCACCAGACCGATCAGGAACCGTCCTGATCAATCTTAGTGAGAAGCACGCGAAGCTGGACCGTTCACCAGAACGATCTGCACAGTGATCCTGATCGGTCATCAGACCGATCAGGAGCTGTTCAGCAAGTGAACTCAACCTCACTGCTTGTTCCCTGATCGGTCACCAGACCGATCAGGAGCCAGTCAATGGGTGAAACGCATACTCCCTGATCGGTCACCAGATCGATCAGGAGCAGCACAGTAGGTTCCCAACCTCACTGTGTGCTCCCTGATCGGTCACCCGACCGATTAGTCATCCCTGGATCGGTCACCAGACCGATCCACGAAGGAGCAGCGTGCCAGAATCCCTGATCGATCACCAGACCGATCCAGGGACTTAAACTCAGCCCTCCAAGCTAAGTTTCCATCCACCTTAGCCCTCCAAGCTAAGAATTTTCCATCTAACTCTCCAAGTTGGGAATTTGCACCTAACCCTCCAAGTTAGGACTTTTCACCTAGCCCTCCAAGCTAGGACTTTTCACCTAGCCCTCCAAGCTAGGACTTTTCACCCAACCCTTCCGAGTTAGAATATCATCCAACCTAGCCCTCCAAGCTAGGCACCTGACCCTCCAAGCCAGGACTTTTTCACCTAATCCTCCAGGATGGGAATTTGCACCTTACCCTCCAAGTTAGGACTTTTCATCTAGCCCTCCAAGCTAGGACTTTTCACCCAACCCTTCCGAACTAGGACTTTTCCAACACCTGGCTTCACTCACCAGGACCCGGCTTCACTCACCGGGATTTCCATCACCTGGCTTCACTCACCAGGACCGGCTTCACCACCGGGATTTCCAATCCCTGGCTTCACTCACCAGGACCCGGCTTCACTCACCGGGATTTCATGCCCAGTCCCCGACCAGGACTTTAACCCAAATTCACTTAACCAAACTTAAATCATTGTCAAACACCAAAATAACAACCGGGCCAGACTGCATCAACAATCTCCCCCTTTTTGTTGTTTGACAACCCGATTTAAGTTTAGGTATCAATCAATTGAAATCCATTCAATTCTCATAAGGGAATCATGATCCTCCCCCTATAATAACCCTAAACTTAATCAGCCATTTTCTCCCCCTTTGTCAAACATCGAAAAAGGTATGGTTATTAAGTTTAAACATCAAACTCCCCCTCAACCAATGGTCTCTCCCCAAACCCAGAATAATCAAAGGATAATTTTTTGAATCGCACATGAAAACATATACAGAATAATATTATGGTCAAACATGTATATGTTTCATATGACAAGTAAGTCAAAGGATGATTTTGGAATTGTATATGAGAGGCATATACCATAAATGTATCATGGCAACAATGTATATGCATCATATGGCAATAATTATCGCAGTTTCATCAGACTGATGATCGATACAGAAAAATTTCTGATTTATCTATGAACGATCAATTTTCAGAAAAAATTCTATAATTCTGATTCGTTCAAGATCGGACTGCATTAACACTTGGACTTCCATGTGAAGACATATACAGAAGTATATCATGGTCAAATACGTATATGCTTCATAGGACGAGTAAGGAATGCATCTGTATCTGATACATAGTCCCGATTTGTCTCCGTAACTGATCAGGCTCGTTGATTACTGGATACAGAAATATTTTGATTAGTCTGGGGAGAGATCAGATTTCAGAAAAATTTCTGACCTCTGATACGTTCCTGATCAGACTGCATTGACAATTTGCTTCCCATAACAGGAGAGAGGACTCTCTTGATATTCGTCATTTTAGAAAAATTCCGAAACACGACATTAAGAATAAGAGTCATGACTCAACAAACCCTTTCTTATGAATTTGAACATTCCAACATAGGTTTGTATCAAATCACTATTAAGTACCAAGTTTGGTATCACTTGAACAAATTTGTGCTCCCTTAGTACTAGGTTTTGTACCAATAGGTGATCAAATACTTTCAATTGTAATTGGTTTGTATCAGATTTGTTAGGAGTATGATCATAATCTGATACAATTCGATGAAAATGATTGGTTTGAGGAGGTTTTGGATCAATTGGAACGATCTGGGAGTTCCTTGATCAGAGTTGTCTGATCGGTCATAGGACGATCAGGGTGATCCCTGATCGGTCGCCAACCATCAGGGTGAGTCCTGATCGGTCGGTGGACCGATCAGGTCTGATACAGACACAGTTCAGAAACTCTGAAGTTCAGAACTCTGAAACACTTCTAAACTCTAATTCAATCAGTTTTAACTCCTAACAGTGTTCCATTAAACAACATTCATGTTTCTCTACCCAAAGGAAACAACATAATTTGCATCTCTTTAACTATCAATGTATATTATCAAATCATGCAACATCTCCAATATACTTGAGAGTAAAACTTTAAATACAAAGTTCAAAGCATGATTCCAGAAAACATGATAAGTTTGGACATCAACATATGATTAAATTTCAAAACATGCTATATAATACCAGTATCAAGGCATGATCAAGTTCCCATTTTTCAAGTTCATTTACCATCATAAGCAACACTAAGTGTGAAGACCTTGAATACATGCCAATTCTTTGATTCATTTCAAGAAAACCACTGAACCTAGACCTTAAGTTCATGTTCTTGTCTATGATGTATTGTGAGATTTTCAATGTGTCCATACTTGTTCTTTAGCATGCATCCATGTTCTACAACACTATTTGAGTCAAAACATGATGGTGTTCTCTAAGCATGAATTTGAGTATCGAAACATGTTTGTGTCAAAGCATGATCATATCAAGAAACCTTAGTTTGATACAAGGGAATCACTAGGTCATAGAAGGTTAAACAGTGAATTTTAAAACTCATGGTGATGCCTTGTGAGATTTTTATAATGATCAGCCCAAACTATATGTTCATCTTGTTCTT
>JAGFNQ010001092.1:304547-404480 GCA_024364735.1 Boesenbergia rotunda
CAGAGGCTTAGCAATGCATATCAAAATATATCAGCAATGTATCAGAGAATCGCAGTGAAAACAGACGCGATCAGAGCTTCTGACAGCGTATTTGAATTAAAGTGATCGGTCACCGGACCGATCAGAGAGCCTCCTGATCGGTCACCAGACCGATCAGGCTGGTTCCAGACCGATCAGGCTCCGTCCTGATCGATCCCCAACGCTCAATCAGAAATCGCGATTTCTTTGAGATTCTCCTGGACCGATCACCAGACCGATCCCAGGTCGTGGATCATTCACCGACCGATCCACCCTTATATTGGCGATTTCTGAGTTTCGCAGGCTAAGCCTTCTGATCGGTCAACTGGACCGATCAGGTGTCACCTGATCGGTCACAGTCCGATCAGGTCATCACCAGACCGATCAGGAACCGTCCTGATCAATCTTAGTGAGAAGCACGCGAAGCTGGACCGTTCACCAGAACGATCTGCACAGTGATCCTGATCGGTCATCAGACCGATCAGGAGCTGTTCAGCAAGTGAACTCAACCTCACTGCTTGTTCCCTGATCGGTCACCAGACCGATCAGGAGCCAGTCAATGGGTGAAACGCATACTCCCTGATCGGTCACCAGATCGATCAGGAGCAGCACAGTAGGTTCCCAACCTCACTGTGTGCTCCCTGATCGGTCACCCGACCGATTAGTCATCCCTGGATCGGTCACCAGACCGATCCACGAAGGAGCAGCGTGCCAGAATCCCTGATCGATCACCAGACCGATCCAGGGACTTAAACCAGCCCTCCAAGCTAAGTTTCCATCCACCTTAGCCCTCCAAGCTAAGAATTTTCCATCTAACTCTCCAAGTTGGGAATTTGCACCTAACCCTCCAAGTTAGGACTTTTCACCTAGCCCTCCAAGCTAGGACTTTTCACCTAGCCCTCCAAGCTAGGACTTTTCACCCAACCCTTCCGAGTTAGAATATCATCCAACCTAGCCCTCCAAGCTAGGCACCTGACCCTCCAAGCCAGGACTTTTTCACCTAATCCTCCAGGATGGGAATTTGCACCTTACCCTCCAAGTTAGGACTTTTCATCTAGCCCTCCAAGCTAGGACTTTTCACCCAACCCTTCCGAACTAGGACTTTTCCAACACCTGGCTTCACTCACCAGGACCCGGCTTCACTCACCGGGATTTCCATCACCTGGCTTCACTCACCAGGAACCGGCTTCACTCACCGGGATTTCCAATCACCTGGCTTCACTCACCAGGACCCGGCTTCACTCACCGGGATTTCATGCCCAGTCCCCGACCAGGACTTTAACCCAAATTCACTTAACCAAACTTAAATCATTGTCAAACACCAAAATAACAACCGGGCCAGACTGCATCAACAATCTCCCCCTTTTTGTTGTTTGACAACCCGATTTAAGTTTAGGTATCAATCAATTGAAATCCATTCAATTCTCATAAGGGAATCATGATCCTCCCCCTATAATAACCCTAAACTTAATCAGCCATTTTCTCCCCCTTTGTCAAACATCGAAAAAGGTATGGTTATTAAGTTTAAACATCAAACTCCCCCTCAACCAATGGTCTCTCCCCAAACCCAGAATAATCAAAGGATAATTTTTTGAATCGCACATGAAAACATATACAGAATAATATTATGGTCAAACATGTATATGTTTCATATGACAAGTAAGTCAAAGGATGATTTTGGAATTGTATATGAGAGGCATATACCATAAATGTATCATGGCAACAATGTATATGCATCATATGGCAATAATTATCGCAGTTTCATCAGACTGATGATCGATACAGAAAAATTTCTGATTTATCTATGAACGATCAATTTTCAGAAAAAATTCTATAATTCTGATTCGTTCAAGATCGGACTGCATTAACACTTGGACTTCCATGTGAAGACATATACAGAAGTATATCATGGTCAAATACGTATATGCTTCATAGGACGAGTAAGGAATGCATCTGTATCTGATACATAGTCCCGATTTGTCTCCGTAACTGATCAGGCTCGTTGATTACTGGATACAGAAATATTTTGATTAGTCTGGGGAGAGATCAGATTTCAGAAAAATTTCTGACCTCTGATACGTTCCTGATCAGACTGCATTGACAATTTGCTTCCCATAACAGGAGAGAGGACTCTCTTGATATTCGTCATTTTAGAAAAATTTCCGAAACACGACATTAAGAATAAGAGTCATGACTCAACAAACCCTTTCTTATGAATTTGAACATTCCAACATAGGTTTGTATCAAATCACTATTAAGTACCAAGTTTGTATCACTTGAACAAATTTGTGCTCCCTTAGTACTAGGTTTGTACCAATAGGTGATCAAATATGTTTCAATTGTAATTGGTTTGTATCAGATTTGTTAGGAGTATGATCATTAAACCGATACAATTCGATGAGAAGAGATTGGTTTGAGGAGGTTTTTGGATCAAATTGGAACGATCTGGGAGTTCCTTGATTAGAGTTGATCTGATCGGTCATAGGACCGATCAGGGTGATCCCTGATCGGTCGCCAGACCGATCAGGGTGAGTCCTGATCGGTCGGTGGACCGATCAGGTCTGATACAGACCACAGTTCAGAAACTCTGAAAGTTCAGAAACTCTGAAACACTTCTAAACTCTAATTCAATCAGTTTTAACTCCTAACAGTGTTCCATTAAACAACATTCATGTTTCTCTACCCAAAGGAAACAACATAATTTGCATCTCTTTAACTATCATGTATATTATCAAATCATGCAACATCTCCAATATATCTTGAGAGTAAAACTTGTAAATACAAAGTTCAAAGCATGATTCCAGAAAACATGATAAGTTTGGAAGCAATCAACATATGATTAAATTTCAAAACATGCTTATATAATACCAGTATCAAGGCATGATCAAGTTCCCAATTTTTTTCAAGTTCATTTACCATCATAAGCAACACTAAGTGTGAAGACCTTGAATACATGCCAATTCTTTTGATTCATTTCAAGAAAACACTGAACCTAAACCTTAAGTTCATGTTCTTGTCTAATGATGTATTGTGAGATTTTCAATGTGTCCATACTTGTTCTTTAGCATGCATCCATGTTCTACAACACTATTTGAGTCAAAACATGATGGTGTTCTCTAAGCATGAATTTGAGTATCGAAACATGTTTGTGTCAAAGCATGATCATATCAAGAAATCTTAGTTTGATACAAGGGAATCACTAGGTCATAGAAGGTTAAACAGTGAATTTTAAAACTCATGGTGATGCCTTGTGAGATTTTTATAATGATCAGCCCAAACTATATGTTCATCTTGTTCTTAAACATGCATTCATGTGTTATAACACATACAAGATACTCATGCCATACTTGGGCTTGAGATAAGACATTTCATAAATCATCATTTGCAGTAAACATAAATTGCTATTAAAAAAATAATTATCCTAACCAATTCATGGTAAGAGCAAGTTGTGGGTTTGTCTAAGCCATTCATGTGAATTTGAGAAAATGATAAGCACATTCCTAACTAGGAATGGCCATGTGTTGGGAGCATCAATTGTCAACAACCAATGTTGATAGATACTCCCTCTCAAATGATGCTTATACAATTCTAAATATTGAGGTTTTAGGTACCCAAATTTTGGGACCTAAACCATCAACAATTAATGACTTTGGCACCCATGCCTTAGTCATTTTCTTCCTAACCTTTTGAACCCTATAGGCATTTGGTGACCTAAATTGAGTCCTTGACATTAAAGATATGACACTAGGTTCTTTAGGTTGGTAACCCAAACCAACCTTGTTGTACATCGCCCTTTGTGAGTTGAGTATCATATCTAATGTTTTAGAGCTTGTTGAAAACTTCTCAAGAACATTCTTGAGGTTTTCAACTTCGCTCTTCAAGTTCTTATTTTCATCCTTAAGGGATTCATCAAGCAAAGCATTAATATCCTCAACCTTAGAGGATTTCAATTCTTTTACTTCCAACCTTAATGTTTTGACTTTAGCCTTAGATTTCTTAAGTATTTTTGTCAAGTACGCTATTGCTCTATAGCATTTGTTTAACTCGGGAGAGATTACCTCTTCATCATCCGAAGATGATGAAAGCGCGGTTGAGGAGCTTGACTCGTTATCACTCTCCTTGGATGATTCTTCTAAGGCTACAAGAGCCACATGACAGTGGTTCTTTTTCCTCCTCCTCCTCCTTCTTCTTCCTGTCACATGCCACAAAAGCCAACCCTTTCTCCTTTGGGCTTTGGTTAGAGATCTCATGTAGTTCCATTTCACAAAATAGATCTTCTAACTTAACAAAAGAAAGATCCTTGGAAACCTTGTAGGCATCCACCATGGATGACCACAAGGCATTCCTAGGGAAAGCTTTGAGCACATACCTCACAATGTCTCGGTTTTCTACCTTTTCATTTATGGAGTGTAGACCATTCAAGACTTCTTTGAACCGCCCATGGAGTTTACTTACAGTTTCATTTTCTCCCATGGTGAGACTTTGAAGTTGGTTGAGAAGGAGATCCTTCTTGGCTGTCCGGGTTTCATGAGTCCCTTCATGGAGCTCAATAATCTTATTCCATAGATCTTTAGCACTTGTGAAAGGACCCACCTTGACCAACTGATCCTTGGTCATTCCACATTGCAAGGTGACAATGGCTTTGGCATTGGCTTCCTCCTTCCGGATTTGCTCAGCCGACCACTTGGAAAACTCAAGCTCCTTTCCTTCATTATCCTTTGGAAGAGAAAACCCCTCCTTGACAGTGAACCACAAACTCATGTTTGTCTTTAAGTAAAACTCCATTCTTGACTTCCAATATGAAAAATCTGTGCCGTCAAAGAATGGAGGTCGGTTTGTGCTCATTCCTTCTCTTCCAGCCATCTCGTTGCTAACTCTCGGATGTTAAGCCGTTGAAGTAGAGCCCCAAGCTCTGATACCACTTGTTGGAGACGAGATGACTATAGAGGGGGGGGTGAATATAGACAATCACAATTTCTTGAGCTTTTCAAAACTATTCTGCACTTCAGAGTTAGGCAGCGGAAGCAAATGCAGAACAAAGAAACTAAGCAGAGAAAGAAACTCAAACCAAACAAACGCTAAGACGGAGATGTATAAGGTTCGGGGATAACTTGCCCCTACTCCTTGGCGTGCCCGTGAGGTGGGCGATCCATTAATCGTCGGCAGATCAAGCCCCGGTGAACACCGGATATCAAACGCTTCCTTCTCGGTGGAGTAACCTCTCCACAAGCTGTCTCAGTAGATGAATACAAGATTAAGCACACGAGACACTCGAGAAGGGAAGCTCACAAAGCTCTCACAGGAATGCAACAAGATCACTCAAGAACAAAGCAACAGAGAGCACGAACACAGCCCAGCAACAACTTCCCAAGTTTTCTGTCTATCTCGTTCGCCCGTCTCCTCTGCCTCAGCTTCATCACTTAAGCTTTGCTCACCATCACAAGCTTCATCAGCATCCACTGAGCTAGCCTGAACCCACTGACCTCCCTGAGCACTCAGTCCACTGAAGACTCCCTCTCCAGCTGAGCCTCCGTCAGTCACCAGCTGCGTCAGTTGCCCGTTGAAACCTGAGAATGAGAAACAGCCAAACCTGCTCAACGGAAAGCCTCCCATTGACCCTCCTTGAGTGTTTGAATCACCTGTTATCACTTGCACACTCCAACAGAGGCTTAGCAATGCATATCAAAACATATCAGCAAGTAGCAGAGAATCGGCAGTGAAAACAGACGCGATCAGAGCTTCTGACAGCGTATTTGAATTAAAGTGATCGGTCACCGGACCGATCAGAGAGCCTCCTGATCGGTCACCAGACCGATCAGGCTGGTTCCAGACCGATCAGGCTCCGTCCTGATCGATCCCCAACACTCAATCAGAAATCGCGATTTCTTTGAGATTCTCCTGGACCGATCACCAGACCGATCCCAGGTCGTGGATCGTTCACCGAACCGATCCACCCTTATATTGGGCGATTTCTGAGTTTCGCAGGCTAAGCCTTCTGATCGGTCAACTGACCGATCAGGGTGTCACCTGATCAGTCAACAGTCCGATCAGGTCATCACCAGACCGATCAGGAACCGTCCTGATCGATCTTAGTGAGAAGCCCGCGAAGCTGGATCGTTCACCAGAACGATCTGCACAGTGATCCTGATCGGTCATCAGACCGATCAGGAGCTATTCAGCAAGTGAACTCAACCTCACTGCTTGTTCCCTGATCGGTCACCAGACCGATCAGGAGCTAGTCAATGGGTGAAACGCATACTCCCTGATCGGTCACCAGATCGATCAGGAGCAGCACAGTTGGTTCCCAACCTCACTGTGTGCTCCCTGATCGGTCACCCGACCGATCAGTCATTGCTGGATCGGTCACCAGACCGATCCACGAAGGAGCAGCGTGCCAGAATCCCTGATCGATCACCAGACCGATCCAGGGACTTAAACTCAGCCCTCCAAGGTAAGTTTCCATCCACCTTAGCCCTCCAAGCTAAGGATTTTCCATCTAACTCTCCAAGTTGGGAATTTACACCTAACCCTCCAAGTTAGGACTTTTCACCTAGCCCTCTAAGCTAGGACTTTTCACCTAGCCCTCCAAGCTAGGACTTTTCACCCAACCCTTCCGAGTTAGAATATCATCTAACCTAGCCCTCCAAGCTAGGCACCTGACCCTCCAAGCCAGGACTTTTTCACCTAATCCTCCAGGATGGGAATTTGCACCTAACCCTCTAAGTTAGGACTTTTCACCTAGCCCTCCAAGCTAGGACTTTTCACCCAACCCTTCCGAACTAGGACTTTTCCAACACCTGGCTTCACTCACCAGGACCCGGCTTCACTCACCGGGATTTCCAACACCTGGCTTCACTCACCAGGACCCGGCTTCACTCACCGAGATTTCCATCACCTGGCTTCACTCACCAGGACTCGGCTTTACTCACCGGGATTTCCAATCACCTGGCTTCACTCACCAGGACCCGGCTTCACTCACCGGGATTTCATGCCCAGTCCCCGACCAGGACTTTAACCCGAATTCACTCAACCAAACTTAAATCATTGTCAAACACCAAAATAACAACCGGGCCAGACTGCATCAACAATTACTAGCATCAAGTTACATGGTATTCCCATGTTAAAACCATTTCCTCTCAATTATAATCCAATTTTCAATTTTTTACTCCATAATTCTCCCTTTAGCGTGCCAATTCTCTATGATTTAGGCTAACCTTAGCCTTTCAAACCCAGGCACACTTTATGGACCATCTAGTCCCCTAGGAGGAAACCACCTGAGATCCATTGACCATGGATCCCTTCTTGACTTCTAGAGCTCTCCCTTGAACTCCTTGCCCTAGTTACCTCCCTAGGTAACTCATCTACAAATGTAAGACCACACCGGTGCTCTTCCGGTGCTTCTTGACCTTCCACTACTACTCTCTTAACCCTATAGACCTTTTTCTTGGTCAATTCCTTTTCCTTTCCTTTAAATGGCTTTTCTTTGCCATTTTTGACATTTTCTCTACCATAATTATAGAGCACCCTTGAATATGATATTTTACTCACATATACCCTCCTAGGGTGGTATCCTAGACCCGGCCTACCATTCCTAAGAGGTTGATCTTTTTGTATCACGTTCAATCCCTTGGACCCTTGAATGACTCTACCTAGGTTTCTTTCTAACTTATCAAGTTTTGCTCTTAAAACTTGATTTTCCTTTTCTAAACTCCTAACCTTAGAATTATTTGACCTAACTTGATCATTTCTAGGTTTACCCATTTTTCTAGGCATATGTCTCCCTTCCTTAGGGTTTATGCCTTGGTCCTTAGTCTTAGAATTCCTAGGTTTACCATGAAACATAGAATTTTGAATATTTTGGCACGTAAAAGTGTTTTTGGTTCTATTATGATATTTAAAACCAAAGTTACATCTAGGCAAACAATTATTAGTATTTCTATCATTCATGGAAGAATTTTGAACATAAACAGAGTTAGGGATTACCTCCCTTACCTTTGGTGCTCCCCCTTAATGTGAGCTCCTTTTCTTTCTCTCCTCCTTCTCCCATCTTCTTAGATTCTCCATTTTCTTTAGCTCACCTTTTCTAGGGCACTTGGTGTGGTAGTGCCCTAGTTCTCCACATGTGAAGCATCGAATCTTCATTTTCCTCTCCTGGGCTTCTCCATTCCTACAATTCATGTTAGACTTAAATCGAATGGACCCAGGTTTAGAGAGTACCTCCTTCTTACCATTTGGACACTTATCTTTGTAGTGTCCCTTTTTGTTGCACCCAAAGCATGTAATATGATCCTTTTTCTTTGCTTTGATGGAGGTTGAGGTGTTTTCTTGCTCTTGTGGGAATGAGGGTCTCCCCCCCTCTCAACCCTTGATGTTGATACTTCTTCTTCTTCTTCGGATGAGGTGGATGCTTTTTCACTCAATTCCTCCATTTCACTTGATGACGTTGATAACTCTTTTTCTCTTTGGTCTTCTTAGACACTTGAGCTTATTTCTTCGGACTCCTCTACTCCTTGAGTTTGTGTAGGGTTCTTGTAGACTTCTTCCAATTTATTCCACAACTCATATGCATTCTTATAATTCCCTACATCACTCAAAATATTAGTAGGCAAAATATTTACCAAAATATTGATTACCTTCTCATTGGCCCTTGCTTGTTCTTGTTGCTCCTTGGTCCAATACCTAGGTCGGAGCTTCTTTCCATGCTTGTCCTTAGGGGTCTCGAATGGTTCTTCTAGCACCATTACACACTCTCAATCCATGCCGAGCCATATCTTCATTCTATCTTTCCAATATACAAAGTCTTTATGCTCGTATGGTGGTGGTGAGTTGATATCTTCCCCAAGTTTGTCTTCCATGGCTCTTCTTCCTCTAGCGTCTCGGCGTTTAGTCCGATCAAGAGTGGTCCTTTTCTCTGATACCAATTGTACGATCGAAGGTGTTTGCTAGAGGGGGTGAATAGCACTTTTTTGACCCCCTTTCTTCCTACATGATTAGTTACACAGCGGAATATATAATAACACAAAACTAACAGTGAAGAACAACGCTAATAACCTGATTTACTTGGTATCCACCTTGGACGGGTGACTAATCTAAGAATCCGTCGGTGGATCACTCTCCGGATAACCTCCGGCTAGCCCTCGTCGCTCCTTTTGGGTGGAGAAACCTCGCCACAATCACCTTGACACTATCTGGGCATAAGAGACTACTAACTCACTTTACCCAAGCGAGTTTCGTCAAGAAACGAAAGCATGAAACGAGCTCCTTTAAATAGGGCTCGAGTCATTTCAGGCCGCTACCAGTCGACTGCCCCCAGGGCAGTCGACTGGTCCCACTCAGATTCGACCGTTACAGTACAACGTTCGAATCTGCCAGCCTGTTCCAGCCGAGACCAGTAGACTACCCCATGGCCAGTCGACTGGTCCAATCCTAAGCCTAGGGTTACACTCCCGAGTATATGTCTCTCCGCACTCGAACCCTCCCGGCTTAGCCCCTGAGTATAAACACTCATACTCAGACCCTCACAACTCAGTTGACTCTTCACTAGCAGCCTTGACTGTTGCCTTCACGCCCTCTTCATCTTCGACCCTCGTTCCTCGGATGCGCACGCAAGCCTCCAGCTTGCCTCCATGCCACCCTTCACGTACGCCTCGAAGTCCGCATCCCTCGGCTCATCGTCCCTGCTATCCAGCGGTCCCTCGGATCCACACACAAGCCTCTAGCTTGCCTCCATGCTATCCTTCACGCGAAGACATCAACCAAGTCCATGTGTACCTGTACACCTGCACACTCCTGTACGCATATTAGTGCAACAATAAACCCTAACTTAACCATATTGACCGCACACATCAAAACACCATGATCCTCCAGATCATAGGGTGACCAATTGCCCCAACATTTCTTATTTGTTGAGGTTATATGTAGTCTTTCTTATTTATACTGCGTGGTTGAAGTTTTTTTCATTATTTATAATTATATTATCAGCCGTGTCGGCTAAGTATATTGGGTGGTCGTTGTAAGCCTTGTAGACAAGTTTCAAATTTCCCATCGTACCGGGGAGATGCTGCCCATTTTTCGAGCCAGCATATGCCCTGGGGGCGTGATAATTTAGTGGTAGCAGAGTCATGGTCCAGACCAGGTGCCATGTGGGAGGGGGGGTCCTCGAATGAAGTTGAGGGGAGGCCTGAAACAGGTCAAAGGTTTCTGAATGCTCACGGGAGGTCCAGAGGCCCGGAGTAGGTTAAAAGGTGACTAGATGCTCGCGGGAGGTTCGGAGGCCCCAAGTATAGATCGGATGTTAGCGGGGAGGTCAGAGGCCTGGAGTAGGCCAAAGGATGACGCAGGGTGGCTCGGAGCAGGTCAAGAGCGACCGAATGATTGCAGAGAGGCTTGTACCAATGGTGACCCTTCATAGGGGAGGATTGTTGGGATACAATAAAAGTTCCACATTGGTAAGGAATGGTAAATATCATGAGTTTAAAAAAATGAAAGATATTTTCATTGACATGAGACCTTGTGGGTAGAGCCCAAGAACAAAGTCATGAGGACTTAGGTTCAATGTGGACAATATCATACCATTATGGAGATATGAATATCCTTAGGGGCCTAACAGAAAGAAAGCAACGATGGAGGCGAAGGGTGATCATTGAACATAGAACGTTGAATAGATATAGGGTTAAGTTTTTTATTTTTTTATTTTTTATGTTTCCCAATGCATGAATTTTGAGACGGGAAAAAATACAACAGTTATAATTTCATTTACAACAGTTTAAAATCGTTGTCTTATTATTACAATGACAACGGTTTATGCACCATTATCTCAGGTGTTGTAAAAATATTCTTATTGACAACGGTTTATTTAACTGTTATCCCAATTGTTGTTAAGATAAAAAAAAACTCAGAGTTATTGATTAAAAACTCATTGTGTTAACGTTAATGGATAGTGTAAAATCGTTATCTTTGGTATTATGTGTTTGCTAATAGACAACGATTTTGTCAAAAATTATTATTTTTTATCAAATTAATAATGATTTAGTCAAAAACCGTTATCATTGTGGTATTATTAAAGAGTATTTTTAATGTAGTGAGAGAAGTACTTTTCCTTCTTAAGTAGTATTATACAAGGAGTCCGCTTCTACTGGCAAAAGGTAGACGTGCACACACATATATACACTCATTAATCGCAACATCTCTTTTCTAATCTTTATATTTTTGTGAATTTTAAAAACTAAACTAGCCTGTTTTATGTTATTTATATATCTATATTTCTATAATAATTAAATGTATATGAGATCTGTATACAAATGATGCATGTATGGAACATTTAGTTGCAGTAAACCAAGGGCAAAGAAACAAAGTTTCTTTTAACTTATGTCTTTTTTTTCTTTCTTGATTTGGTTTTATCATAAACTTCCAACAAGTTCTCATGCCTAGGATATCTTTTTTTAAAAAAATAAAAATTGTTTCTTTGCCTTTGCAGTATACTTGGTATCCAAACTACTCTCCTAATCCTAATTACAAACAAAAATGATTTAGAAAATCTAGTGAGCTTGAAAAGTTTGATAACTACAATCAATTTGTCACTAGCGTTGCATATATGATGAGGTGCACAGTATATATGTTGCCTGTTCTTGCAACATTTTCAAACATATCCATATATATCAATCAATATGTACACAAAAGAAACTAGACCGATGGCAAGTTGATAATGAAGGTGATATATATAGCCAATATTGGAGAAAGAGATTAATTAATTTATACTGTGCTTGTTGCCTCAACACTACAATTGCTACCTTTAGCTCTTTTTTACGTCTTACAATTTCAACTTTCCATGTGTAAAATGACCCCATGACCACCTTCACCTTTAGTCATATGCCTTGCCAGTGACTAAAGTTTAATTAGACAAAAGAGAAAGGAAAAAGAGGAGGATGACTCGAACAGTACTGTACTACGTACTGCTAGCTGCTAGAGCTATAGAGACCAAGTTCAATTTGTAGCAAAATTCAGTGCATCTTCATGGCCTCATAAGACCCTCCTTTCTTCTCCCCATCCATTAATTATATTGCACGAATATAAAGTTTGGCATGATGCTTGTAACTAGAGTACCAAAATGATCATATGATATATATCAAACATGCTCAGTCCCATTCCAATCTGGTCTACCTAAAGTGAACTCCAAGCTAGGATTTCTGAGTTCTTCTGAGGCCCCTGGTCGATTGTAAGGATCATTATCCTGAGAAAAAGCATGATATGTTCATGATTCATGCTTAAAAATATTAGAAAGAAGTTACTTATTCATTTAGCATTTTAGAAGAAACAAAAAGGTTGTGTATGTCGAAGAGCAAAACCTCAATGTCAGATGAGGAGAATTCAGCTGGGCGCGCACCGTCTAGCTCACAGCTCGTTTGAGTCCATCCACTCCAGCTGAAAATAGTCCATTATATTACAAGAGAAAATGTCATTAGGCAGCAACAATTCAAACCAAAGTTCAACGACAAACAAAAATAATTCTACATAAATTAGTATTTTTTTTATATATAATTTCACATGTTAAGTATGAATACATAAAAACTTTATACCACTTTTATGTATTAGCCATTGTTTTTCTCTTTTAGAGGGTTCTGACTCGATTCTTACTTTTATGTATTAATATGTGGTATTTCTTATATTTGAAAAAATATGTCATGATTAGTTTTAGTTTCTACTATGTATCACTTGACAATTCCCATCTTATTACTAATCTGTTTGTAAGATTTAGACAAACCTACTTCCATAAATATGTTGGTCAAGCGCGAACAAGTTATGCAAACCCAAATTATTCGACACCTTAATACAAATACTACCACTTAATGCAATAATTAAATCATCTGATATTTCTAAATTCCATTCACGTATGTAGTAACATTGGATAAAACATTCAAATGGTAAAATAATCATAATTGAGTGTTAACCATGTTAAATAATACTCGTACTGCATAGAATACTAGCTATCTTGTGTTATGTACAATAATACAAGATAATGAACTAATCCTATCTACTAAATACAGCCATGTAATTAACATATATATGGATGAGACGAGAAATATTAGCTCGCAACTTTAGCTTGTGGAATGGTCGTAGTTAAACACAGTGCACCATCTTAGTAGCGGGCACAAGCAGTTATATATGCCAGTCTTTCATCCAATAAGTGACATATTTAATTGTCCTCAAATTTTTGTGTATCCAGACACAAGCACAGACGAAACTAATCAATTGTCTTTCCCTAATTAACTAACTAGAAAAATGTATATACATAAAGTATATGTTGAGTGCAACTTCTGCTGAAAAGTGTAGGATACATGTTGCATTCATCTCAGATTTGATTGCGTTCTATGCTAGATAGCTTAGCTTTCCTTGTCCTCGATAAGACAACAGCTTCATTTTGAATAATTGAATAAAAATTCATGCAAAAGCTAAAGCGACCAAAAGAGACTTTTAAAGTTACTAAAGATAGAAATCGACAAGGATCCGCTATAAGCCACACTACCTTGCTTCATAGGTCCAAACTCATTGTCTTAAATCACTGACAAATAACAAATCGACATTTTTCCGATCCACATTTTTCCCCAGTGTGTGTTTGACATCCTCATAATCTATCAATTTTTGGCTCATTAAGTGGCTTTTGATTAACTGAGAAGAGTAGGAATGAACAGTGCTGTATAATTTTTTTTGTTTAACTGAGTGTAGGAGTGAAAGGGCCAAAGAGAAGGAATATGAGATCTTGACTCGATGTGGTGTTAATTTTGGAAGTTTCTCGGTAGAAATTAGCAAGGCGAGGGGATATTTATTTGGAGATAGAGAAACTCAACTTGTTTTCTAGGTATTGGGTATTGGAGCATGTCAGGTCAAAACATATTTCTGGAATCAGAGCCATGCATCGAAAAGGAAGATAAAATTTAAAATAAAAACAAAGGAAGGGAAAGGTCAAAGAAGAGTTCAAGAACCATCAACATGCTACTATAGTATAATTCAATAAAGCCAAAGAGAGAAGGATGCTAAAGACAGGAGGTATATAGGCCTTTTTGGTCCTATGTGACAACACAGCATCGCCTATTACCCCATGCCACAGCCCTATCCCAGCCTACCCCTTCCTTATTCTCCATTAATTGTAAAGCATAATCTTCGACGCCACGATAATATACCTACTAATTGCTCTTTGACATGACATTAAACTTGTGTGTCTTCTTTACTTGTATACTCCCTGTTAGTTGTCTTTGCTTTTTGAGTCCTACAAGCTAAGGTGCCATGTTTCTCCCCATAGGAAAAGGCTAAGCAACACAAAAGCAAAAGCTGCCATTCACTTAGCAAGCAGTTCTACGTGTGTGTGTGTGTGAGAGAGAGAGAGATCTGCCTTTTGTTCTTTTCTTTTTTTTTTTAATATATATTGATAAGTAACTTAATACCTTGATGAGTTAGTCCACTTAGTAGAGGTGTTAGCAATGGTGGAAGGGAAGTCCAAGGCATGGTGAGTAGAGCTTGTTTTAGCTCCATCTGAGGCTCTGTGCTCCATAATCTGCCGTCCGATGTTGAGATCAGCATTGCTTGGAGATAAGTCCTCTTCGCCTGAGCCATCTGATTGACCTGGTTACCATTGATGAAGAGTCCATGCATATTTTGTGAAGGCCAGCAGCCAACCAATTAATTAATTAGATGAAACTGAAAAGAGAGTTAAGGTTAATAACAAGGCTAAGCAATATGAATTACCTGAGGAAGCAGCAGGCTTGTCAGTGGTCTTCAGAGTTCTATACATCTGCAGAGGCAAAAGATGGAAAAATTGCAGAGAGCAGTGAAGAAAGAGATTAATTGGGAGAGCACAAACACAAGAAAAGACCACGCAGTGAGCTCACGAGACAAGCAAGCAAGGAATTACGATAAAAGAAAGGAAGATTAATATATTGTGTAGGGAGTGATGAGGAGCTAGAAAACTAGAAATTTAAATAATAATAATCCATTGGATGTAAAAGGAGGAGTAGAGCAGGAAGAGGTAGCTAAGCTATCCGCAATCAGAGGCAGATCCAACCTTTCTTTTTAAAGAATCTTGTTTGTTCTTTCTTCTTTTTCTTACCCTACTACTACGACGCTTGTTGGCGTTGGGTGAGTTGCATTATTGTGAAATGATGACACTTTTCTCTCTTCTCCCCCTCTCTCTCCCCCTCTGATTTGGCACAGTAATCGATGGATGGCGGACGCAGTGATATGAGTGACTGAATGAGTGAATGAAAGAATAGATGTGTCTGCTTCGCACAGACCACACTTCCGTACTCCGATTAGATGATGGAAGAAATTATAAGAGATTAATTAGAAAAGGAAAAAAAAAATGAGGAACAAGCTCCTTCGTTCAATGAATCAAGAAGGTACCTGCAAATGGCTCTTCACATGAGCTAAAGTGAGGTCCTTGACATCCATGAGCTCGAGAACCGACTTTGGAGTTGCCCCTGCATTGGAGTAATCACGGAAATAATGGAGAATTATCGAGAGATCGAACGTGTAGCATTAGTCTGGAGATGATGATGCGGTGCCTACTCTCATGGCCGCCGAGGAGTTCGACGGCGTGGACGAAGCGGGCGTGGAGGGTGCTGGTCCACCGCATCCGCGGCGCGCGCATGCTGCGCTTCGCTGGCAGCTTCTGGAGGAACCGCGACCGCATCAGCATGCTGGCGTGATTGGAAGCTTCGAAGGGCCTGATCATGCCGAAATTGTTGTAGTGGTGGTGGTGGAACAGCTGGTGATGATGGTGCGGGTGGTGGTTCTTGATCAGAAGCTCCGGCGAAAAGGCACCGCCGTTGATCCGCGACGACGGCTGGTGAGGGAGAATACGGTGGTAAGGGGACGCGCCGGGGCTAGGTATGGGGGCGAGGAATGAGGACGACGGCATCGCGTCGAAATTGGACGAGGAGGAGGAGGAGGGCCAGTGGGAGGAGAAGGCGGCGGCAGCAGCTTGATGCTTTGGATCGGAGGGGAAGAAAGGGATAGGCGGTGTGCTGGCTCCCGCGCTGCTGCAATTTTTGTTGTAGACTGGGATGCCTTTTATCGGCGTCAGCCCGTCCAAGGGGGCGCCCCCGATCGCACGGTGAGTAATGTGACAGCGATCCAGCGGTGGCATATGCGATTGGTGGTGCTCCGACAATCTCGGCGGCGGCCACCACATGCTTTCGGCCGTCGGCGCCGTAGTGGAAGGGTAAGAAAGAGAGAGCTCAGTGCGAGCGGCATCATCTTCGACTTCGTCCCGGAAGCTGAGGGAGGAGTCGCTGGCGGTTGCACAAATCACTGAAGCAGCAGGACTGACGTTTGGAGGTCTGATGTGCAAGGAGAGGTCCGGCGAAGACGTCGTCATGGCGGTCTCCATTGGCATTTCCATGCCTCCTCGCTCAATTAAGGCTTTCTTCTCGATGGCCGACTGGAATTCAACATTACAATATCTACCTAATGAATCCCAAAGCGTTGAGAGAGTAACAAGAGAAAGGATCTTGTTTTCCCAAGTGAAGAAGAAGAAGAAGAAGAAGGGTTTGGAGCTTGTGCTGTGTGTGTTCGCTACCTGATCGATCAATATATATAGGAAGAAAGCTAAAGAACAAACAAGTTGGAAAGATCTTGGAGTGCTCCTAGGTTTGAGAAGCTAACCAGGACAAGAATTACCAGACTAGCTAGTTAAGGATTGGGAAAAGAAAATAAGAGGACTAATTAAGAGCAAAACAAACAAAGATTGATCTATCTATTTTTTTATAGAGATTTTAGTTATCCCCTAGGATTTGAAGGATGGAAGCGAGAAGAGATAGGCTCAATTTGCAGGGAGAGAGAGAGAGAGAGAGGATGCATGTCATCAAGTAGCTAGTTGTGGATGAGAGACAGAAACTTTGATGCTCGGGAAGGGATTATTTAGGCTGAGAAGAGTATATATGGGAAAATGACACTCCACAGAAAACTAATGGCAGAGGGGAAAACTCCAAATTGTGTGTAGCATTCCGTTTTCTCTCAGCTTCAGCTTCAGATGAGAAAGGGATCAAAATTAATGCACGACGGAGCAACAAATTAAAGATAAAAGAAAAAAAAAAGAAAAAAGAGAGAGTGAGCTAGCTCGTGCGGGGATTCCTTTTCCCCCACTGCTGCCGCTTGTGCTTGTGTGCCTTGTAAAAAGGAAATTCTCCCCTTTCTCTCTCCCCTTTTTAACGGAGAAACAAAAGGGGGATTTGTCACCCTCCCCCCCTCTCTTCGCGTCTTTTCCCTCTTCGTCCTCCTCCTTCTCCTCCTCTCCTTCTTCTACTGCTCCAACTCTCTAGCTACCTATATGATCTCTCTCTTATTAATTGGATTAGATAAGAGGTAGGTTACAATGTTCCTCCATGCATTTGTTAAGCAGCTGCTAGTCTCCCAGGACGTGGCCCACCTCTCAGCACAGTGCCAAGGCGCATTGTCTCATCCCCAGTGGGGGATCTCATTGCACATATGGGCTGTTTGCTGCTTCAACACCATGAAATATTGCTGCTGTCATCCACTGTTGCAGCCAGTATTCAATGCTGTTGATGGGTGTAGCATGTTGGAATTCATCAGCCCCTAACATTAAAAGAGAAGAGCCAGCTGAAGCCTCTGCTCATCGTGTACTTACCGCTATGCCCTCTTTAACCCCTCCCTCTCCTTCATTTCCACTGCACCGCCATCATTAGATTTAATCATCCCAGCATTTTGTGGTTTTGCCCGTGTCAGTCGGCAACTAACTAGCAATATATAGCAGCTAGCTAGCTAGCGTTGACCAAAGTGGAATTCAAGATCCTACATGCATGTGTCGATTAGCATATCATATTGGCCTAATCATAAACATTTCGACTTCTAATTCCCCCTTAACATACTTCCAAATATTCTTGTCCACGTGTACATCTTCCAAACGCTAAGTTGACTTCCACACACACCCACATGACCGGATTATTTCAAACCTAGTTTTCTAATAGCCCTTTTCGACTCGAGTTAATGAGCGTGCACCTTGAGGGATGATTGCAGGTTTCACTACCGTCCAAACTTCTCCAGTTCCAAGGGCCTCCGGACGAGATCGATCTCTCTCTCGTATATACACACACAATCACAGATTTCTTGAAGCTAATAATAATAATTTGTTAGGGAAATGGGAAATGGGAAATAGAAAGATGGCAGCTCGGATTCCTAAGCCATGGGAATATAAAAACTCCTTTGGTTTGGCAACTCCCCTCCCCTTTTCTCTCTCTCTTTTTCCAACACTATGCATGTTGCATTTATGAGATTTGAAATGTCCATACAACACTGCTTCAATTCATGACAGAGATGCCTCCTCCTCATGTGAGTCGTCTCAGGCTCAGCATGTATTCAACGTCCATGAAACCCAAACAACAAGACATTGGAGTAGATGTTTATCCATACAGTGGGCCCAGTATTTAATATTGACTTTACCTTGATTCAACTATACAAACTCTTTAGTCAACTAATTGGAGTTTCAATTTGATTGGCACAAGTAATTAGCTAATTAAGGCTTTGAGCACATCCATATATGTGGAAGACTATTCAAAACTGATTAATTAGTAGAGTAGTTTGACTTTGCATTTGAGCACTTAATCAAAAGTAACAAGGAAAGATGCTTTATGGCTTTTACTCGCTTGATAGGATTATTCAACCTTGCACAGACTGATCAGTTCATGCTTCATTTGCTGCAGAACATTTGTTCCAAAGTGTCACATCCCAATTTGCACTATCCTGGTCCCCAAAGAAAGGCATCTCTATGCGAGCAAGCAAGAATTCCCTTCTAGCTAGCTTTATATTGCATCCCAACTGATAAAAGATGCTTCCCCTTTGGAACTTCACAGTTCATTGCTCATCTCGTTGTCAGAAAAAGTGAAAGTCCAATTCGATCACTTCCTTCAGAGCCTTTGCCACACCATGGCCAAGGGTACCAACATAAACATAATATTAAGTGTGAGACAGATATATATATATATATATATATATTACACACACATATATATGTTCCCTTGGTCTTTAGAATCTAGGCTTGGGCAACACTACTGGTCAATTAGGCTTTTATTCTGATCTGATTGATATGCATATAAGAAAAAGATGGCATCATGCATGAGTACTCGCACTTTTCTTGATCGATCGAGCTTTATGAAGCATTGGTGTATGCATGCTTATCCTTAAAGGTTAAAAGATCAAAGCTCAAATAAATTCATTAGTTATAAAGCCAAAATTCCATCTTGCGTTGCAAGTTTTGTCAAGCAAAAGGCATAAGTTATGTATTTTTAACCATTCATTATTTTGTTAAACAGGTTGAATGATAGGTAAGTATGTCACAATTGGTTAATCCAAAGGGCAGATATGAATCGCTCAACTTCAGTATTTGTTTATAAACTCTAATAATCAATATTACTTTTAGAAAAACAAAATAAATGGATATAATAATTATATTGTAGTAAACGTAATAATGTATTTTTCTGCCAATGGATCGTTTAGAGTCAAAATACTTTAATGGATTGTAAGTGAAAATTAATAAACTTTAACAAAATCCTCCTCAATTTTTTAATGCAAAAGATATAGAGATATAAAAATGGGAGGCGAATGAGAAGTAATGACATGACTATCCCCTCAAAGTAATTAAGTATACATCTTTTGCCTTCTTAATATGAAATTCGTAACTTCGTTCCTCGTTCCATGTCTAAACTTTAGAGAATGATATGAACATCTAAAAGATCCTACCATAAAATAATATTAAGACAAAAAGATAGGGATTAGAGGGGACAAAGTTCTTTTACACATGACAATCATGTATACATTAAACACATGATGACAATATAACTTTGATACGCTGGTGGTGTAAATCATCTAACATATCTTTTGATGTTTTTCTTTATTGTCTAAATGATCCGATGTGATCCAATGGTCGATGATAAATCTAAATTCGTGCCCTAAATCAATAATAATTTTTATGAACTAATTTTCAATTAAAGAAAAAAAATGATTAATGAGGTTGGGTAAGGTCGAATCTCTGGTGATCTGCCCGGTCCTATGGAAGTTTTTAACAGGCCGTTAGGGTAAATCGGGAAGCACTCGTGGCGGGCAGTCCAGAAGCCCAGCGTTCTAAAATTCACGTCCTATTTAAAGAAAAAATTTATGCAAGATACGTCATTGGATAGAACCGCATATTTTCAATTAAAGATCTCTATAACTAATGGATTAATTAATAAAATTTTATATCAAAACTATGCATTATTATTTTTATTTATTATTATCATTATTTTATTTATTTATTTATTATTATTATTTTGATTTTTTTGGGGGGTCAATAACTTATTCTTGCTTTGTGCATGCTAATAAACAAATATGTTAAAGCATTGCTCATGCCCCATAATAATAATTGCCCCATATAATTAGTTGGATCATGCACAAAATGATTCCTTGAACTATTCAAGGAGTGCTATAAATGGCACACTATACTAGTTGTCGCTTATAACAAATATACATAAGAGGTATCTAATTAACTAAATATAGGAGGTATCATAATAACTAAATATAGCAATGTGAGATATGAGTAATTGTTACCTTATAATCAAACATTGCTAGGAAGTTAGAGGGGGAGTGTAACTTTTATCGCTTCTTATGGGGGGAGTGTAACTTTAATCGCTTCTTATGTCACACCTCCAGAGGTTCATGCTTACTCAAAAAATAGGCAATATCTCCTATGTACGACGGACAATCTGAATCTTATATACATCCATCTCAATATAATATATAAGCATAGCCAACACGGCTAGCAACAACAAAGATAAAATGATAAATTTTCCACAACCATGCAGTTAAAAATAGGCACACCATAAATAAACTCGGTATAAACTCGCCTCGGCTTCCTGGAGTGGTATTGCAACAAAATATAAAAAAAACAAAACCTCAAGTCATCAATACCAGAGTCAACAATACCATACGACAAATTGAAAGTCTATGGAAATAAATACAAGTTCATAAAAGAATAAGAAATAAAGGCAAGTTCAAAAAAGGAATAAAAATAACGACATCTCTACTAAGAAAGTATGAAACAACTCTAAATAAAAATACTCGACGACTAAAGCATAGGCACGTTGGATCCTCTCCTAACGGCATGAGACGTAGCTATCAACTACCTGAAATAAAAAAGAATCCAAATGGTAGTGTCATGCCCCTAGAGGCCCATGCTTGCTCGAAAATCGAGCAGCATCTCCTCTGTACGGCGGACAAGTTGGGACAAATATACATATACTCCAATCATAAAAGGGTATATGAAACAATAGAATACAACAGGAAATAAAAAAATACAACCACGCAGTTTTATATCAATATGAATAATAAAGATACCATAACTTAAACATAGCAAAACCTTTAACGTCTTTTAGCAGAAATAAAGCTAAGCTAAAGTCCGAATACAAAGAAAAACTCCAACATGAGTCCAAAATAAACATATATCTACTACGAGAATATTAGACCAATAAAACATATCTAGTCTATGAGGTAAATGCGAAAAACAACAAAAATGTAGAAACAAAGTACTACGATAGCAAACCAAATATGGAACTAACTCGACACCGTGAGACTGGCAACTGAATCCTCTCCTGGCTCTAAGTAATGCAACTACCTGCTACTTGAAACAAAAATAGGAAGCAGGGGTGGTAAGTCCGGGCGGACTCAACGGGTATATGAATAGACAATAACATGACATCAAAGGGTATATGAAACAATAGAATACAACAGTGTACAGTCTCTAGAAAAAAAATAGAGAAACAACCAAAAATGTATAAAACAACGCGAAACCTACGAGATAGCATAGTATCAGAACAGAACATGCATGTCAACTAAATGCAGCAACCATAGCTCATATAAATGCAACAAACACAAGAAAATGCATAATACAATAGATGCACATGATACAATGACATGTGTCACCCCTGACGCCAGTCAAGCCACCAACACATCACATTTGTGTGGCCGAGTGGGTAGGGCTGTGACAACTGTACGCACTCCAATGAATACTGTAAAATACGGCGACTCGAAAATCCGAACCAGAAAATTTTTCGGGATTTTTCCGGATAGAGTCTAGAGTTTCCGGCCCTACGAGAGGAGCCCATGGGGCTTTATTGTAAAAACTTAAAACTTATCAAGCGTTTACGGGTAAACTCCTAAATTTCGAGTCTAATTAATTTAACCCTAAAGATTTTTGAGATGGAATATATTAAAAGGGAGGGTTAAATGGTTAAATCTTTTGCCCTAAGGGTAGAAGGTTAATTTGGTAAAAGACAGGGGCTTTTCTGTAAAAATCTCTTTCCCCTTTTATTATAACGTCTCCTCTCCTTGAGCCCTAAGCAGCCACCGCCGACCCGATTCCCTCTTAATCTCATCTTCGCGAAACCTAGCCGCAAGCGCCGATCGACTCGACCTCTTCCTCCCCTCGCGCGCCCTAGCCGCAGCCAAGCCACCCATGGGGAGCCACTCCGTCCACCTCCTTCACGCGTGAAGGAGTTATGCGGCCAGGCTTTGGTTCGAGGTGTGCCCTAGCTCCTTCCTATTATCGCCCAGAGTCGTTTCCTTCTCCTTCGCCAGGTTTCCTCACCGGATCGCGATTGGAGGATTGGGTGGAGGTGTAGTTGAATCCGATCGACGAATCATCTTCCTCGTTGGGATGCTCAGCCGGCCAAGCTTTTCCGGGTAAGCTACAACTACCATTGATCTGGTGTGAGGGCAGCCACCTTCTTCCCCTGAAATTGGATTCCTCTTCGCTGATGGAGACCAGAGCAGCGTCGTTGCCCATCAGAGGGAGTGAAGGGGATTTCAGAGCTTGAGGTTGTCAGTGGCGAGCTTTCTGTGTGAGCTTTGACCCTACCAGATCAGAGCTGAGCTATTCTCGTTGGCATCAATTCAGGTAAAGAATTGATAGTGTTTACACCCTTTTGAGATGAGGTTTTGTTAGTTTGTTGATGTTGAAACCTTTCGTACAGATTAGAAGTTTGTAATCTATCTTCCCTTTCATTGCCAAAGTTGGGGAGTTGCTGTGGAGATTAGCCGGGCTCAGGTAATGGTTTTCTATGTTGTATTATATGGAAGGTTGAATTGGGATCCTGCTTGGAAGATTATGGATGAATTACTGAGCTGATAGGAGATGATTCATTCACAGCATTAGGATTGGATAATTTAGAGATGTTGAAACAATGGAGATTCTATGTAGAGCTTCACCTTGATCTGTTATGAGCTCTAAGTTTGGCTTGGGTGCTAATCTGTTGTGAGCTTCATTCTTGGGATTTGGTAATAGCTTAATGTTTTCCTTGCTTCCTGTGGTCTCTGATTTGGCTAGAAAAGGGGGAATGGGTTGTTCTGCTCTTGCCTATTTGTTCTGTGCTTCACCTGTGTTGGATTGTTGGTAAACGTTTCAATTTTATTCTTGATCAGTAGAGTGTTGTGTTTGATTGATCTTGTGGTTTGGCTATTCTCTACTACCTAGCCGTGATCAACAGGTTAAATGGGTTTTGAATTGGATGGTAATTGGAATTAGGTGCTAAGCTTTAATTAGCGGATTTTGCTAATGATCTTGGTAATGTTTTGGTTTGGGAAATCCGATGGGGAAATCCGATGTTGCTTGTTGGGATTAGGTGTGTGCTATTAATGTTCTATTCCACTTGTGTTGTGAGCTCCAAATTGGAAGTAGTGTTGTTGGGAAAGTTTATTTGTTCCATTTTGTCTTGTAAAACTACTGTGAGAGGATGGAGGGTTGTGATTGGAATTGGTCCTTTAATCATGAGATACATTGTTGGGATTATTGATCTGTTTTGGAATTATCAGGGTTATGGAATAGGTTTAGTTGCGGTGATCGCAAGGGTTAAGTTTAGATTAAATCTAACTTAAACCATGAATCGACCTAATCATAAGATAATCACTAATTAGAGATAATTAGTGACCTTTGCTTTAGTATGGATGTTGATTAGGATTTCGGGTTGTGTTTAGCTACTTAATAACTGTTATGATAGCTAAAACGATATCCTTTGATACAGGACACTGAGTTCTTGCGGATTATTGGACGGGAGGTTCTCCTTTGATATGGACTCCTACTTGGAAGCGGGTACCCTTTGACTTATCTTTTAGATATTGTCATATTGCTATGCATTGTCTGTTATAGATAACAGTAAGTTTATACGCTATCCTGAGTTATTATGTCTGTCCTGGATACTTGTTAGTTATCTTTGAGTTATCATGTCTATACTGGATACTTGTTAGTTATCCCTGAATTATTATGTCCGTTCTGGATACTTGTTAGTTATCCCTGAGTTATATTGCCTGACCTGGATACTTGTTAGTTATCCCTGAGTCATTATATCTGAACTGGATACTTGTTAGTTATCCCTGAGTTATATTGCCTGACCTGGACACTTGTTAGTTATCCCTGAGTCATTATATCTGAACTGGATACTTGTTAGTTATCCCTGAGTTATATTGCCTGACCTGGATACTTGTAGTTATTCCTGAGTCATTATGTCTGTCCTGGATACTTGTTAGTTATCTTTGAGTAATCATGTCTATACTGGATACTTGTTAGTTATCCCTGAGTTATATTGCCTGACCTGGATACTTGATAGTTATCCCTGAGTCATTATATCTGAACTGGATACTTGTTAGTTATCCCTGAGTTATATTGCCTGACCTGGATACTTGTTAGTTATTCCTGAGTCATTATGTCTGTCCTGGATACTTGTTAGTTATCTTTGAGTTATCATGTCTATACTGGATACTTGTTAGTTATCCCTGAATTATTATGTCCGTTCTGGATACTTGTTAGTTATCCCTGAGTTATATTGCCTGACCTGGATACTTGTTAGTTATCCCTGAGTCATTATATCTGAACTGGATACTTGTTAGTTATCCCTGAGTTATATTGCCTGACCTGGATACTTGTTAGTTATTCCTGAGTCATTATGTCTGTCCTGGATACTTGTTAGTTATCCCTGAGTTATTATGTCTGTTCTGGACACTTGTTAGTTATCCCTTAATTATTATGTCCGTTCTGGATACTTGTTAGTTATCCCTGAGTTATTATGCTGTTAGTTCCATACAGTATCAGGTAGTGTCATATCTAGATGTATGCTTAGAGATCGTGATGTATCTCCTGCCTTTGACCTTGAGGGATCTGTAGTTTTCGGCCAGTATACCTTGTAGGTTAACTGTATTTCCTGTTATAGGATTTCAGACTGAGACCTAGTATACTGAGGACTTGGGAGGGAGGTATGTGTATCTATCATACACCATCCTTGCATTGTTGCATGTCGGCGATCAGCGACTCCCTTGTGGTTGAGCCTAATCGTTTTCCGGCACATGATATGCACACACGGCCACTCATGGGTTAGTGGATACCGTAGCGTGTGTGCATTTGCTCTGTATTGCTCCGCTCAACCGCTCATGGGTAGTGGTTTTGGAGCGTGGTAGCAAGCAGGGATCCCTTCTCTTCCCATAGACCAGAGAAGATGAGAGAGATATCTCCCCCATATATATATGGGGCGGAGTGTTCACTCCACCAGCATCCTGTCCACTCGGTCACTCAGGAGCAGTGATAGCAGGGTGCGTACAGTGTCACAGCTCTACCCACTCGGCCGACACAGTATCGCCTGTCTCGGTGACTTGACTGGTGTTAGGGGGTGACCATGACATTGCATCATATGCATACGATGCATTGTGCACTTGATTGTGTTTGCTGCATTTATTTGCTGCACTTGATTGACATGCATATACTGGATACCTGTATACCTTGGTTTATATGTTATACTTGTTCCATAGGGATTTATTTCACCCTCTGCAGGATAGATGGATTCTGGTATGTATCTTTATTCAGTATCTTCAGTATACCCTTTCTTCCTATTGTTCATAAGAGGTTGTATCAGCGTAGACTTCTATTGTTATTATAACATACTATGCATATCTACTGGGTATTCGCTGAGTTTATGGACTCACACCGTTGCCATATGTTTTTATTTCAGGTTGAGATACTTGGAGTCGCCAGAAGAGCCCAGCAGCCAGTCCCTACCCATCGCGACGATAAAGTTTGTTTTGTACTTAGTAGTGTCTATGTTTCATATTCAGTTATTGGATTTATATATGTCTTGTGTGAGTTGTAGTGTGCCCTAAGGGGTTTATGTATTGGTTGATTTGTCGTAAGTCGGACCGGTCCGCAGTCAGGTATGATCTACTTAGTTGTCTTGTGTTTTAGGTTGTGTTTATCTATTTTGGAGGCCTGAGGCCAAATATAAACTGCGTGATGTTGTTATAGTTATTGTGTGTATGTGTAAATTGTCCGCCGGACAGGGGAGGTGCTGTCCGATTTTATATTGGATCAGCGGCTCCTGGGTCTCGGGGCGTGACAGCTCACTTGGTACCAGGATTCAGGAACTATTGTACTTGTCCTGGAGGTCAAGGGTTCGAATCCTGGGGAAGGCAAAAACCCACTGCCAGGGGTGGGAAGACCGTAGGGTCGCCGGCCTAGAGGGTTGCCTGCGGGGACCATAGAGGCGGGGCCGCTACAAATACCACCGATATATATGGTTGAGTGGACAGGATGCTAGGGAGCCAACTACTCCAAAACCCTAATATATAAGGAGAGCTATCAACAGCTCTGATATCCCTTGGAAATAACGGTGAGGATGTCAACTGTTTGTTTACAACTCCAACATCCACTGTACATGAGTGGTTGAGTGTGGCATAACAGGACGGTTGCTCCCACTCTAGCAACTACCACAACAAGTGGTTGAGTGGCAAAGCAACTAGATGACTGACGACAGCTTAACCATATGGAAGCCCAACAGTCGTCAGTATGCAACGGTGCAAATATGGTGAATGATACAAATGCACAAACAATCGAATAACAACGAATAACCGAATAACAATGATGCAACAACAAAAATAACAAATCAGAAACCAACCAGAAAATCAACGAATATGCAACTAAACTACTAGGTAGGTTGTCTCTAATGCCAACATCCTAGTGGTGTATAATGAACAACTAAGTACTCGCGTACGAGCGGTACTTTACAGAATAGGAAACCAACGAGAGACTGTACGGATATAAAATTATGAATTAATTCAATGGTCAAATGAAGAAAGGTGTCAACCGACGATATAAAATAACAACAACAAGGAATAAAGTCAAGCAGACCTATTCAGACATAATAAGCCAAACATTAAGATAAAAGAACTACTAGAGTACAAAGGAGAAGTACCCACCTTTTATGTAGAATGTGTCTAAATAAATCTCCCACGATCAACCGTGCGAGTCCAAAATCAAGGTCCTGTGTCAAGGACTAAATTTAGCTATTTATACAACTAATAAATTAGCTAAATAAGATACTAACGTAGTTAGGATAAAATCCTAATTATAACATCTACTTAATTAAATCTTTAATTAACAATGAATTCCTTTTTAACTTAAACCTCAAATTCCAATTCAACCTCTTTAGCTTATGGCAGTGGAACCAAATCAGAGAACTATACCAACATTCAACCCACTATAAAATGATTTATCTACAACTCCACAGGGGATCAATTTTCTAAATTTAACTACACTCTCAAAAGCTAATCAACATCAATTCAACCAAAACTAAACTCCCACTTCAATCACGAGTAGGAAAAACTTTATAAGCATTACTAATTTCCTAAAAAAAATATTTGATACAGATGCATCACCAAATCAAATGTATTAATAACAAATGTTCACTATGAATGCAATCGCCTAATATAAATGCAAAAAGCTTTACAAGAAAACCATACCTAAAACAATATACATCATTTTCTAGTCCCCTATAATTGTATAAGTACTCACCCAAATGCATTCATAGTTAGTCAAAGGAAACTTATCTACACAGTTGGAGCTGAGGTATGCAAGTAGAGTAAAATTGATGAAATTTATAAACAAGTATATGCTGGGAGGAAACGTGACCATGAACGAGTGTCGCTGCTCAAAGGAAAAGGAGGATCATAACTTAGGGTTTGCGACGTCGATCACACATGAGAGAAGGGAGTAGTACAACGCCCGTTTTTTTTTCCTAAAGCGGCGTTACGCTGACATACTTAAGGCATGTAACATCATACTGCAGCGGAATAACTTAAACCTTACATATACATGCCCCTACTACCATCCCTCATACAATGACATGGAACTTAACATGTGAACGTCATACTTAACATCATATCATAACATGCTTAACATCATACCATAAGGTTCATATCATATCATACTTGACATCTTATCGTAAAGTTCCATAAGTCACTAGTCGAGCATATAGGTAGCAAAAATAAAGTTCTTAGCATAAACGGTTAACGCATTCGATTTTATGGGCCAAGTCACCATCACACACATATTTCAGGCCCTCCTGCTGCTTCCTCGTTATCCCCTTGCATGATCTGCGGTATAAGGAAGGAAGACTATAAGCACACAGGCTTAGTAAGACTCTTCCCTACTCACTAAAACATTCATCGTTCATCATCTCATAATGAGCACATGAACTTTAACATACTTGGTGCTCTACTTAAAACATAATGTCTTAAATCACTTTAGCATGGCATGCACATAAACATGGTAAACCTTCTAAGCATGGCATAATTCATGGCATAAATCATAAACATAGTAGCATGACATCTTTCATGGCATAAATCATAAACATAGTAGCATGGCATCTTTCATGGCATAAATCATAAACATAGTAGCATGGCATCTTTCATGGCATGAATATAAACATAAGATATAAACCAACCTATATGGCATAAGCATAGGCATACATTCTAGGATATCATAAGAGCATCTTCTTACCATAATCATAACATGGATCATTCATTCTCATACATATCTTTTAACATGGAGCATAAGCATAACACGTCATTATCATAACATAATACATAACATGTATGAATGCATGGGTGGAATGCATATACATAGGGATGCTTAACTTTTAAAACATACTTTGAAAATGCTTAACATCATCATCATAACATTTGGGGTCCCCGGCTTGTACCACATACATACATCATAGCGCGCATCCCTAGTAAATCCGAGGTAGCTAGCCTCGACCTACTAGGGTAAGGACAGCATAGTCGGTAGTCCCCGAACCGAGGCGTTCTCAAGGAGCCCATCCCTGTTGCACAGCTCCGGTAGTGCCAGAACCGTGGACAGCTCCGGTAGTCCAGAACCGGGGCGTTCTTAAGGTGCCCATCCCTTGGACCCATACATGGGTCCGGTACAAGCCCATTCATAAAGTAAAATACTTTGCATGCTTCATCATTCATAAGACATTCATAACATACTTATCATGGCATCATTCTTATCATGAACATGATCATAACATACTTGTCGTAACATCATTCTTATCATGCATAACCATGGCATATCATTCATAAACATGACATATCATTCGTAAACATGACATATCATTCATAACATGGCATATCATTCATAAGCATAGCATATCACGTATAACCATGGCCTATCATTCATAAACATAGCATATCATTCGTAAGCATGGCATATCATTCATAACATAGCATATCATTCATAAACATAAATCACATCTTACCATAGGGCCATTGGGACCCTTACTTGGAACAAATCTTAACTCTTATCATATTAACCCTTATTGGCCAAAACCTATGATGTCCCATGGCCATGTGAAAATTCACACAATCACCATCCATCATCCTTATATCATGGCAACACATAAACATAAGTTGAAGTCAAAGACTCAACCCTAACCCTTGGGTCCTTGGGGTTGGCCGAACCATATGAGGCCTATAGGGTGTTCCAAAAATTACCAAAATTTATACTTAACTTCTAAACATTATCATGATTTTTAGCATATTTATAGACATTTAAATCATGGTGGCCGAAACCCATAAACATAGGGACCTTGGTTTTGTCCCTTCCATATTGGCCGAAACCCTAGAGTGTCCTAGGGTACTCCAACAATTCCCAAAAATTTCACTTAACTTCTAAACATCATAAAGGAACACTAAATAACATTATCATGATTTTTAACATATTTTTAGACCTTTAAAACATGCTGGCCGAAACCCTTGAACTTAAAGTTCTGGGTTTTGCTTCCTTCATGTTGGCCGAAACTCTAGGGTGTCCTAGAGTACTCCAAAAATTCCCAAAAATTTTACTTAACTTCTATACATCATAAGGGAACACTAAATAATATTATCATGATTTTTAACATATTTTTAGACCTTTAAAACATTCTGGCCGAAACCCTTGAACTTAAAGTTCTGGGTTTTGCTTCCTTCATGTTGGCCGAAACTCTAGGGTATCCTAGAGTACTCTAAAAATCCCCAAAAATTACACTTAACTTCTAAAAATCATAAGGGAACATCAAATAATATTATCATGATTTTTAACATATTTTTAGACCTTTAAAACATTCTGGCCGAAACCCCTGAACTTAAAGTTCTGGGTTTTGCTTCCTTCATGTTGGCCAAAACTCTAGGGTGTCCTAGAGTACTCTAAAAATCCCCAAAAATTACACTTAACTTCTAAACATCATTGGGGAATATCAAATAATATTATCATGATTTTTAACATATTTCTAGACATTTAAAACATGGTGGCCGAAACCCTTTGAACATAGGAACCTTGATTTTGTTTCCCTTCAACATTAAATCCGAAACTAACCCATATATCATGCCAAAAATCATGGAAATCATACGTAACTATTATACCACAGGTGAGGAAGTCTTACCTTAGATTTCTTGATTTTTCGAACCTTGAAAGAGGAGAAGGAAGAAGACTTGACCACACCTAGCCCTTGGAAACTTGAGAAGACCTTAGATCTTGGAGGATGAGACTTTTTGTGAAGTTTTCTCAAGGGAGAAGTCCTCCTTGAGTGCTCGGCAAGAATGGAGAAGGAAGAGAGAAGCAAATGCAATTGATGGCATGAAGAATGAAACTCCCAAACCCCCTTATTAATCAACCATTAAAGTGGTGAATGAAGAGTTTTCCATGACCCTTCATCTTCTTCTACCATTTAACCACCATTCACTTCCTTTCCTCACAAGAATTCCTTGCTAGGTGAGTTGGTTAAGGCTTACATGGTTGTACAAGAGGTCCAAGGTTCAATCCTTGGCTCATGCACATTTATTTTTATTTTTATTTTTTTATTTCATTTATTTTATTATTTATTTTTTTTATAATTCCGAAAATTCCCCTAAAATCATCCATAATTATGCCAATATTCCTAAATAAAATTCTTTTATATTTATATAAATTTTACCTAATTTATATTAATTTTACCTAATTAATACCTATTTTTGGAGCCCATTTAAAGCCCATTAGCACCTAGTTTTTCTCAATTTAAATGAGAAAACATGGATTTCTAGGCCCAAATTTTACATAATTATTTCTGGGCCCCTCGAAAAATTATCTAGACATGCTCAATATTTTAAGAAAATATTAAGAGAATTTTTCGGGTCGTTACAATCCCCCATACCTCGTGAAAGTTCGTCCTCGAACTTAGAATAACTCCGGGTACTTGCGCCTCATTTCGTCCTCGCGTTCCCAGGTAGCTTCCTCGAACCGCTGGCTTCGCCATAAGATCTTGACTAGAGGTACCTCCTTATTCCTCAGCTTCTTGACTTCCCTATCCAAAATCTGGATGGGTCTGCTCTCATAACTTAGGTCCTCTTGTACTTGTACTATCTGCGGCTCGATCACTTGGTCCATATTCGGGATACACTTTTTAAGCAGGGATACGTGGAATACGTTATGGATAGCTGACATCTCTGGAGGCAGCTCCAACTCATATGCCACCTTACCAACTCTTTTCAGAATTACGTATGGCCCCACATATCTCAGACTCAGCTTTTGTCCATTAGTTATGCAACTCTTAGATCAAAATTGCTACATCTTTAGGATTTCTACGTACCATAATAACTGCTTCTACTCTTCGTGCTATCATATCATTCTATTCATTATGCTACATTTCTACACTTAGGTGCTTCTAATAGATAACTATGATTTACTCTCAAACATCTTTTTTTTTCTAGCTCTAATTGTTTATCACTGTTTCTATTACTTATTGTCAAAATTTTGTCTACTCTTAAGTTATACACGAAAGAGTATAATTTAACGTATTCCTGGTTAATTTGCTACCTCAAACAAGACTCTAACTTTCACTTACTATGCACAAATTTATCATCTATGCCCCAACTTATTACTCCGAAGCTCCTCTCAATTGGGACTGATTTCCAAGTCTCTGCTTCTCACATACATCTTTTATCTGTATTAAACTAAACGAAAATTACGATTAGTATTATATGATTCTCTTTTATTAGGACACGACAAGAATTCTGATTATATTTCACTTACTAATAGATTAAATTAAATATTCATTGCCTAACTCTACCCATCATAATCTAAAAGAAAATACCACTTACACTTGTAAGAGAGATGATTTGGAGTATTCATTTCATTGTTTTCACTCAATCCAAATTACTTTACTGTCCATTCTTTACTGTTCTCATGAACTGTTACTATCATAATTTAACCACATATTATACTAAACTTCTAACTTTCTGTTATATCTTTCCATAGTCTTCTTTCACGTATCCAAATACCTTTTTCTCATTTATCAGCCATGCTTTCTCCACTCTAATCGCAAAAATCACATTCTTATGATCTCCGTATTTTACTTCTCTATCAAGAATTTATAAAATATCCCTATGTCGATCTTCTCCAAAATCCATACCTTATTAGATCGTTTCACCTAGTAGGTTTGCTTGAAAGGAAGTTCTTACTACATTCTTGCCTCTGATAACACTAACCTCTAGTTCCTTCATATAGAGTTATAGCTAAGGTCCTATTCGCTGATCTCTATCACGCCTTCTTTTGCACATCTAGTTCTTACTCTCTTTCTTTCCTGTATCAAGAATATTACCCTATGGCTACTACTATATATATATCTGCTTGAAAATTTAAACAACTTAACACATTAATCTATTCCTAATAGATATACATCTCTAAGTCCTCCTTTCATATCCACTACAATCTCTTAGGATACCTATACCAAATACTCTACTCCCTTAATACTACAGTTAATAAGTCTCCCATAATAAAACATCATCCTTTCTTCACTTCTATGCTCATCACTAAATATTAGCATACACCTTTTATCAGTAGTACCAACTTGCTTTGATCCACCACTTTTCATAATTCCAAACAGTCATCACACTCATGCAGATAATGTTCTCATTACTTTACACATTCCTCCTCTCACATCTACTTGCTCTCCTTTTCCGATTTACTCCGTTTTGCTACCACTCAATCACTTACTATACTTATTCCACCTGACTGCAGCTACTTAAGTTAAATCTCTACGGATCACCCTCGCTCTCTATCACTCACATATAAAATACAAGTAAGGCTACTATAAGTGATTGCTATTCCTACCCATATATCAATCTCACAAGTATTTGGTTCCATACAAAAAAATGTAAAGTATCTCACAAGTATTTGGTTCCATACAAAAAAATGTAAAGTAAAGTATTGTTCATAGTTACATATCAAGTACTTTTCATCCTAACCATCGTTCATACTTGCATATCCTAAAAGTACTTGCTATCCTAAAATATATCCTTCATACTTGCATATTCTAGAATCATAAAATATCATCCAAACTTACATATTCTTGAATCATAAGGTATCATCCATACTTGCATATTCTAAAATCATAAGGCATCGTACATACTTGCATATTCTAAAATCATAAGGTATCATCCATACTTGCATATTCTAAAATCATAGGGTATCATCCATACATACATTTTCTAGAATCCTAAAATATCATCCACACTTACATATTCTTGAATCATAAAATAACATCATAAAAGAACATAAGGTATACATAGAGGTACTTACTTGGAAGCTGTAGGAGAGAGCTTGATGTGTGTGTAGTGAGATGGTAACGGCTCTGATACCAACCTGCAACGCCCGCTTTTTTTTTTCCTAAAGCGGCGTTACGCTGACATACTTAAGGCATGTAACATCATACTGCAGCGGAATAACTTAAACCTTACATATACATGCCCCTACTACCATCCCTCATACAATGACATGGAACTTAACATGTGAACGTCATACTTAACATCATATCATAACATGCTTAACATCATACCATAAGGTTCATATCATATCATACTTGACATCTTATCGTAAAGTTCCATAAGTCACTAGTCGAGCATATAGGTAGCAAAAATAAAGTTCTTAGCATAAACGGTTAACGCATTCGATTTCATGGGCCAAGTCACCATCACACACATATTTCAGGCCCTCCTGCTGCTTCCTCGTTATCCCCTTGCATGATCTGCGGTATAAGGAAGGAAGACTATAAGCACACAGGCTTAGTAAGACTCTTCCCTACTCACTAAAACATTCATCGTTCATCATCTCATAATGAGCACATGAACTTTAACATACTTGGTGCTCTACTTAAAACATAACGTCTTAAATCACTTTAGCATGGCATGCACATAAACATGGTAAACCTTCTAAGCATGGCATAATTCATGGCATAAATCATAAACATAGTAGCATGGCATCTTTCATGGCATAAATCATAAACATAGTAGCATGGCATCTTTCATGGCATAAATCATAAACATAGTAGCATGACATCTTTCATGACATGAATATAAACATAAGATATAAACCAACCTATATGGCATAAGCATAGGCATACATTCTAGGATATCATAAGAGCATCTTCTTACCATAATCATAACATGGATCATTCATTCTCATACATATCTTTTAACATGGAGCATAAGCATAACACGTCATTATCATAACATAATGCATAACATGTATGAATGCATGGGTGGAATGCATATACATAGGGATGCTTAACTTTTAAAACATACTTTGAAAATGCTTAACATCATCATCATAACATTTGGGGTCCCCGGCTTGTACCACATACATACATCATAGCGCGCATCCCTAGTAAATCCGAGGTAGCAAGCCCCGACCTACTAGGGTAAGGACAGCATAGTCGGTAGTCCCTGAACCGAGGCGTTCTCAAGGAGCCCATCCCTGTTGCACAGCTCTGGTAGTGCCAGAACCGTGGACAGCTCCGGTAGTCCAGAACCGGGGCGTTCTTAAGGTGCCCATCCCTTGGACCCATACTTGGGTCCGGTACAAGCTCATTCATAAAGTAAAATACTTTGCATGCTTCATCATTCATAAGACATTCATAGCATACTTATCATGGCATCATTCTTATCATGAACATGATCATAACATACTTGTCGTAACATCATTCTTATCATGCATAACCATGGCATATCATTCATAAACATGGCATATCATTCGTAAACATGACATATCATTCATAACATAGCATATAATTCATAAGCATAGCATATCACGTATAACCATGGCCTATCATTCATAAACATAGCATATCATTCGTAAGCATGACATATCATTCATAACATAGCATATCATTCATAAACATAAATCACATCTTACCATAGGGCCATTGGGACCCTTACTTGGAACAAATCTTAACTCTTATCCTATTAACCCTTATTGGCCAAAACCTATGATGTCCCATGGCCATGTGAAAATTCACACAATCACCATCCATCATCCTTATATCATGGCAACACATAAACATAAGTTGAAGTCAAAGACTCAACCCTAACCCTTGGGTCCTTGGGGTTGGCCGAACCATATGAGGCCTATAGGGTGTTCCAAAAATTCCCAAAATTTATACTTAACTTCTAAACATCATCAGGGAACATTAAATAACATTATCATGATTTTTATCATATTTATAGACATTTAAATCATGGTGGCCGAAACCCATAAACATAGGGACCTTGGTTTTGTCCCTTCCATATTGGCCGAAACCCTAGAGTGTCCTAGGGTACTCCAACAATTCCCAAAAATTTCACTTAACTTCTAAACATCATAAAGGAACACTAAATAACATTATCATGATTTTTAACATATTTTTAGACCTTTAAAACATGCTGGCCGAAACCCTTGAACTTAAAGTTCTGGGTTTTGCTTCCTTCATGTTGGCCGAAACTCTAGGGTGTCCTAGAGTACTCAAAAAATTCCCAAAAATTTTACTTAACTTCTATAAATCATAAGGGAACACTAAATAACATTATCATGATTTTTAACATATTTTTAGACCTTTAAAACATTCTGGACGAAACCCTTGAACTTAAAGTTCTGGGTTTTGCTTCCTTCATGTTGGCCGAAACTCTAGGGTGTCCTAGAGTACTCTAAAAATCCCCAAAAATTACAATTAACTTCTAAAAATCATAAGGGAACATCAAATAATATTATCATAATTTTTAACATATTTTTATACCTTTAAAACATTCTGGCCGAAACCCCTGAACTTAAAGTTCTGGGTTTTGCTTCCTTCATGTTGGCCGAAACTCTAGGGTGTCCTAGAGTACTCTAAAAATCCCCAAAAAGTACACATAACTTCTAAACATCATATGGGAACATCAAATAATATTATCATGATTTTTAACATATTTCTAGACATTTAAAACATGGTGGCCGAAACCCTTTGAACATAGGAACCTTGATTTTGTTTCCCTTCAACATTAAATCCGAAACTAACCCATATATCATGCCAAAAATCATGGAAATCATACGTAACTATTATACCACAGGTGAGGAAGTCTTACCTTAGATTTCTTGATTTTTTGAACCTTGAAAGAGGAGAAGGAAGAAGACTTGACCACACCTAGCCCTTGGAAACTTGAGAAGACCTTAGATCTTGGAGGATGAGACTTTTTGTGAAGTTTTCTCAAGGGAGAAGTCCTCCTTGAGTGCTCGGCAAGAATGGAGAAGGAAGAGAGAAGCAAATGCAATTGATGGCATGAAGAATGAAACTCCCAAACCCCCTTATTAATCAACCATTAAAGTGGTGAATGAAGAGTTTTCCATGACCCTTCATCTTCTTCTACCATTTAACCACCATTCACTTCCTTTCCTCACAAGAATTCCTTGCTAGGTGAGTTGGTTAAGGCTTACATGGTTGTACAAGAGGTCCAAGGTTCAATCCTTGGCTCATGCACATTTATTTTTATTTTTATTTTTTTTATTTCATTTATTTTATTATTATTTTTTTTATAATTCTGAAAATTCCCCTAAAATCATCCATAATTATGCCAATATTCCTAAATAAAATTCTTTTATATTTATATAAATTTTACCTAATTTATATTAATTTTACCTAATTAATACCTATTTTTGGAGCCCATTTAAAGCCCATTAACACCTAGTTTTTCTCAATTTAAATGAGAAAACATGGATTTCTAGGCCCAAATTTTACATAATTATTTCTGGGCCCCTCGGAAAATTATCTAGACATGCTCAATATTTTAAGAAAATATTAAGAGAATTTTTCGGGTCGTTACAAGTAGGGAGGGATTAAAAACAAACAACCAAATCCAAACACTTACCTTGATATCTCTCCACTTCTGACGACTTGGCACAAGAGGGGGAGGATCGCCGGCTGAAATTGCATGAAGGAAGAGGAGGAGAGAACCGCGAACAGGGGACAAGGCGCTCAGCGCCTCCTTTGTGTGCACCGAAGCAGACAAAGAAGAAGAAGATCAGGGAGGAGGAGGAGAAGTCGGAGGGGAAGGAGAAGAGGAAGAGAGCGGCACGATGGGGAACCGCTTGTGCGGTGGGGTGTCGGCGTCGGGGAAGGATCGAAGGCAGATTTGATTTCGGGAGAAGTTTTAGGGCTTTTAGTGTTTTTGGTTTTTTTGCAAAAGGCCCTCCTTGTTTACCTATTTACAAACCACTCCCTAAATTTCAAAATTTTCCATTTAGCCCCTTTAAAATTCGGTATTTAACAGGTAGTGAGTCCAAGTGAACTCTACGAGTATAGCAGATGGATAAATGAATGATATAATAAGGATAAAACAAGCAGATAGAAACAAAGGTATACAATCTTTGGGATTTAGATCATAAATCAAATCCATAAACATACTTGAAAATCAATATAACACGCAGGGGCATGATAGAAATCTCCATAATACTGAAGGATCGATGTGGCGTGCAGGGGGGGGGGGTGAATGCACTTTTTCGGATCGTTGAACTCTGCAGTCTTGTTAGCGCAGCAGAAATAATAATATAAAAGAAATGCAGAAACAATGCTAACACTTTCAGTTACTTGGTATCCACCCACATGGGTGACTAGTCCAAGGATCCACGCCGCGAGCACCACTTTTCACTATCGAAAAGTCTCCTTTAGGTGGAGAAACCTTCACAGCAAGAGCTTCCTCTTTACAGATGTAGAAATGAGATGGAGGAAGCAAGTAATCACTTTACAATTTTACAGCACTTCGTTACTGTACGGAACGGTACAGACACGTGTAACGAGGCCTCCTTTTATAGGTGAAAAGGACAGATTCGTAGTCTGTCCAGACGCCCACCAGTCGACTGCCCAGATGGCAGTCGACTGCCCCGACATTAAATGCCTTCCAACGGTTAGCAAACAGCTAGCCAACGGCTAGTTTTGGGGTGTACCAGTCGACTGCCTCTTGGCCAGTCGACTGGTCCGAAGCTGTGAACTTTCTGTGAGCTTTGGCAGTCGACTGCCTCTGGGCCAGTCGACTGCCCTGCCTCCCAGCTCAGTTCCAGCCACTCTGAACCTTCTCCTTCGCGTGTGCCTTCAGGTCTGCTCCCTTGGCTCGCCCCTTGAAGTCCTTTTCCTCTGGCTATCGTCCCTCGGATGCGCACGCAAGCCTTCCCTTGGCTTGCCTCCATGCCACCCTTCACGTGTGCCCTTTGAAGTCCACTTCCCGGCTTGCCCTTGAAGCTCTCGTCCCTCGGCTCTCGTCCCTCGGATAGGTCCACCAAGTGTGATTCTCCAAGTCCTGCAAACTCAATCACACAAATCAAATACAACATAACACTCTAACTTTAAACTTATTCGCCCACACATCAAAACCATGATCTTCCAATCATTTAAAGGGCCGATTGCCTCAACAATCTCCCCCTTTTTGATGTGTGGCAATATGTTTAAGTTAGAGATCAATAACAGCAATAGCAATAGCAAAAGATAGCAATTGAAACATTATGAGACATAATAGACCTAAGAGGTAGCCTCCCCCTTAACCTATGTCCTCTCCATAGTTTCAATTCTAATCATATTCCAAATTAAGTTTCCACTTAACAACAATAAGAGTGTAAGACATATCCGAACCTAAGAGGCACCTCCCCCTTAATCCATGTCTTCTCTCTAAATTTTAACCTTTCAAGGTCTAAGTTAAATAAAATACCTAAAATCATCCATTTTAAGTCAAAGTTCTAACTTAAACCACCCATTCTCCCCCTTTGACACCATCAAAAATGATTGCCTCAAGCAACCAAACCTAGTGGTATCAAATGTGAGATTTATTGATTTCTGAATTTTCTTACAGCTGCTGAAACTTGCTGTACCAGTCGACTGCCCATAGGGCAGTCGACTGATACGCTATCAGTCTGAATTTACAGGTTTTCTGCCGAATTTCAGAAACTTCCAGAAAATTCCAGAAAATTCAAAAAATTGTAAAATTTTGCGTACATGTTTGAAATTTTATACTCTATCAGGGAAAAATAATAAACCATATAAAATTTCAAGCATGCACATCTTTTGATAAAAACCCAAAAGTTTTGAAAAACACTACATTTTGTATCAATCTTTGAAACCAATTTTGCAAATGTGTGACTTCTAAAAGCATGGCACAATATGTAAAATATAAAATGGTTTTCAAAGGTTTAAAATGTCCAACTATGATCTTTGGCAAAGTGTCCATTGATTAAACACTTGCCTCCCACATAGTTGATCTAGTTTTGATATTTTGATACTCTTAATGGTCCAACAATGTGCCACAAGCACAAGTGAGCCAAATGTATCACCCTAATGGATCAAGCACCCTTTTTCAAAGCTAATGTGTCCAAGATCATTCTATACTTCCACAAAGCACATTCCAAGGCCTCTTCTTAAGGATGTAAATTCCGATTCGGGAAGAGGCTTGGTAAAGATGTCGGCTAGGTTCGACTTTGATTCAACATAGTGTAATTCTATGTCTACCCTTGCCACATGGTCTCTAATGAAGTGATGTTTCACTTTAATGTGCTTTGTTCTAGAATGGTGAACCGGATTTTTAGTTAGGTTGATCGTGCTTACATTATCACATAAGACTTTGACCTTGGTGTAATGTAGCTCATAGTCCTCTAAGGTGTGCATGATCCAAAGAAGTTGGGAAACACATCCACCCATTGCCACATATTCTGCCTCCGTTGTTGATAGGGCAACGCATGGTTGTTTCCTACTACTCCAACTAACTAAAGAAGACCCAAGGAATTGACACCCTCCACTTGTACTCTTCCTATCTAACTTGCAACCCGCATAGTCCGAGTCAGTGTATCCAATTAGGTCAACATTTGGGGTTCTAGGATACCAAAGTCCAACATTTAGGGTTCCTTTCACATACCTTAGAATCCTTTTGACCACAATTAAATGGGACTCTTTTGCACAAGATTGATGCCTAGCACACATACCTACCGCAAAAAGTATGTCGGGTCTACTAGCGGTTAGGTATAGGAGGCTACCAATCATGCTCCTATATTGTTTAGAGTCTACCATTTTGCCTTCAAGATCACTATCCATTTTCACATTAGTTCCTATGGGTGTAGATGCTTCCTTAACATGTTCTAAACTAAATTTCTTTAGCATCTCCTTAGCATATTTGGTTTAAAATACATGTGTACCTTCATTAGTTTGCTTAACTTGAAGGCCTAAGAAAAAGGTTAACTCTCCTACAAGACTCATCTCAAATTCATCTTCCATACATTTGATGAATTCTTGTAAGAAGTCATTATTTGTTGACCCAAAAATGATATCGTCTACATAGACTTGGGCAACAAATATGTCCTTATCCTTAGATTTTAGGAACAATGTAGGGTCTATTGTTCCTCTCCTAAACCCCTTAGACACCAAAAATGAAGAGAACCTTTCATACCAAGCCCGGGGAGCTTGTTTCAATCCATACAAGGCTTTTCTTAATTTGAATACGTGTCTCGGATAGTTGGGATCCTCAAATCCGGGGGGTTGTTCTACATAGACCTCTTCCTTAATAATCCCATTGAGGAATGCCGACTTCACATCCATTTGGTGGAGTGTAAAACCCATGTGAGCGGCATAGGCTAGTAGAATTCTAATTGACTCTAGCCTAGCTATGGGGGCATAGGTCTCATCATAATCTAATCCCTCAACTTGGTTAAAACCCCTAGCTACTAATCTAGCCTTGTTCCTAGTGATTTTACCTTGGTCATCTAATTTGTTTCTAAAGACCCATCTAGTGGTCACAATGGTACAATCAGTGGGTCTAGGAACTAGCTCCCATACTTCACTTCTCTCAAATTGGTTTAGTTCTTCTTGCATGGCCAAGACCCAATCAGCATCTCCCAATGCTTCATCAATGGTCTTGGGTTATAATTGGGAGATTAGAGCTATTTGACTAGTTTGATCCCTAAAGTATGACCTAGTCCTTACTCCTTGAGTGACATCACCCACAATTTGGTCAATGGGATGATCATGGTGATGTCTCAAGGGTCTAGAGGTTGTAGGTTCATTTACTCCTTCTTCCTCATCCTCTAGTGTGTTTCTTACTCCCCCTCGATCATTTCCCTCCAATTGTAGGTCTTGAAGTCTTTGGGCAAGGGGTTGAACCTCTTCTATATCCTTATCAATTGAGGCCTTCCTAGGGTAGGTACTAGTGGTTTCATCAAATTTGACATTTGAGGACTCCTCAATCACTTTTGTCCTCTTGTTGTACACTCTATAACCCCTACTAGTCAATGAATATCCTACTAAGATTCCTTCATCGGCCTTTGATTCAAATTTTCTTAGGTCGTCTTTGGTGTTTAAGATGTAAGCTTTACATCCAAAGACCCTAAAATAGTGGACTTGAGGTACCCTTCCATTCCAAAGTTCAAAAGGTGTTTTTCCTAAAAACCTATGTACCAATACTCGGTTTTGGATATAGCAAGCGGTGTTAACTGCTTCTGCCCAAAAGTAGCTAGGAAGAGAGTATGCATTAAGCATAGTCCTAGCGCCTTCTTGTAGGGCTCGATTTTTCCTCTCAACTACCCCATTTTGTTGAGGAGTCCTAGGGCATGAAAACTCATGCTTGTATCCATTTTCAACACAAAATTGTGTGAAGTTAGCGTTTTGGAACTCCCCACCATGGTCACTTCTAATTCGGTTTATTTTGGTATTCTTTTCATTTTCTACCCTTTTGCTAAAACCTATAAATATGTTTAGGGTATCATCCTTATGTTTCATGAAATGAACCCAAGTGAACCTAGAAAAATCATCTACTATCACTAAGCAATACTTACTCCCTACAAGTGATGGAGTACTATGACAGTCAAACAAGTCTATATGTAGAAGTTCTAAGGGCAAAGAAGTGGTACTTAAGGTTTTACCTTTGTGTGATGCTTTGGATTGCTTACCCTCTTGACATGCATCACATAACTTGTTCTTTTCGTACTTGATCATTGGGAGCCCCTTCACCAATTCTTCCTTGGCCACTCTTGTAATGTTCCTCATGTTGATGTGTCCAAGTCTTCGGTGCCATAACCATCCTTCTTCTTCTTTGGACATGAGACACTTAACAACATTGTTAGTAGCATAAGATAGATCAAGATAATACAAGTTTGCTTCTCTAAACCCTTCTAATATGATAGTGTTTGATTCACATTGTTTTATTACACATTTTTTAGCATGAAATTCTACTCTAAGCCCGACATCACATAATTGACTTACACTTAATAAATTGAACTTCATCTCCTTAATCAAGAGTACCTTATGAATAGAAATAGTGGGAGATACCTCAATTATGCCCCTACCAATGATCCTTAACTTTCCACTGTTCCCAAAAGAGACGGTCCCTTCTCTTAAGTAGCTAATAGTGGTGAACTTGCTCACATCTCCAGTCATGTGTCTTGAGCATCCACTATCTACTATCCACAATGTTGGGGCCTCCTTCACTTTTACCTAAACACGAAAAACACACTCTTTTGGTACCCATATTTTTGATCCAGAAGCATCATTTAAAAATTTCTTAGGTACCCATGCTTTCTTGGTGGTTCCCCTAGCCTCTAATCTCCTAGATGCACCAATCCTACCGGTAAGTGAAACAAAAGCTACCTCCTTGGTCTTAGGCCTATAACCTAATCCGACGTTGTTATATACAGCCCTTTGACTGTTTATGATCATGTCAAGGTTGCTTGATCCTACTTGAAATTTTCTAAGTGCTTTTGTGAGGTCATCTATTTGTTTCCTTAACTCCTTATTTTCATTTTCAGTATATGAGACATGTGAAGAAGTAGAGCTAGCATGCAAATCCTTAAGTTTAATAGCTTCTACTTTAAGCATGACAATTTCTTCCTTAAGATCCTTAATTTTGTTTCTAGCCTTAGCTAAATCCATGTTAGTGCTAGTAATGATTTTCACTAAAGTGGAAGAGGGTAAGTGGTATACCTCACTTACCGAAGCCTCTGACTCTGATGATGATGAGGTGGAGGAGCTCTCATCTTCACTACTTGAACTCCGTTCATCGTCTGAAGAATCTGACCCATCTTGTGCCATAAGAGCGAAGTGGGAGACTTGCTCTTCTTCTTCCTCTGAGGATGATGGATCGTCCCAGGTCGCCTTGAGGTTCGTGGCACTCTTCTCCTTTCCCTTTGACTTCTTCTTGTCATTCTCTACAACAAAAGCAATACCTTTCTCTTTTACCGAAATATTAGCTTGCTCGTGCAGTTCGAATTCACAAAATAAATCATCCAATTTAACTAAGGACAAGTCCCTCGATACCTTGTAAGCATCAACCATGGATGCCCACAAAGTGGTCCTTGGGAAAGCTTGTAAGACATACCTGACGATGTCCCGATTTTCGATTTTCTCTCCAATTACATGGAGCTCGTTGATCACTTCCTTTACTCTTCCATGCAGCTGACTGACAGTCTCGTTGCCTTTCATGGAGAGTGATTGCAGTTGGGCCACCAACAAGTCCTTCTTGGCTCTTCTGGACTCGTTTGACCCCTCGTTCAGTTCAACTAATTTGTCCCATAGTTCTTTGGCACTCTTGAATGGCCCCACCTTGTTCAGTTGCTCCTTTGAGAGCCCGCATTGCAGTGTGGTGGTGGCCTTGGCATTTGATTGCGCCCTCTTCATTACTTCTTTGGACCATGTTCTCATAGGAGTTAGCTCTCCTCTTTCATCGACGGGAGCCTTGAAGCCATCTGCAACACTTATCCATGTTTCTATGTCATTCATAAGGTAATACTACATTCTACCTTTCCAGTACGCGAAGTCGTTGCCGTCGAAGAACGATGGTCGTGCGGTGGAGTATCCCTCTTGAAACGCCATTTCAGATGTTCTGGTTGATTGTTAGATCTTCCAAAACGCACTTGCTCTGATACCAACTGAAGGATCGATGTGGCGTGCAGAGGGGGGGGGGTGAATGAACTTTTTCGGATCGTTGAACTCTGCAGTCTTGTTAGCGCAGCGGAAATAATAATATAAAAGAAATGCAGAAACAATGCTAACACTTTCAGTTACTTGGTATCCACCCAGATGGGTGACTAGTCCAAGGATCCACGCCGCGAGCACCACTTTTCACTATCGAAAAGTCTCCTTTAGGTGGAGAAACCTTCACAGCAAGAGCTTCCTCTTTACAGATGTAGAAATGAGATGGAGGAAGCAAGTAATCACTTTACAATTTGGCAGCACTTCGTTACTGTACGGAACGGTACAGACACATGTAACGAGGCCTCCTTTTATAGGTGAAAAGGACAGATTCGCAGTCTGTCCAGACGCCCACCAGTCGACTGCCCAGATGGCAGTCGACTGCCCCGGCATTAAATGCCTTCCAACGGCTAGCCAACGGCTAGCAAACAGCTAGCCAATGGCTAGTTTTGGGGTGTACTAGTCGACTGCCTCTTGGCCAGTCGACTGGTCCGAAGCTGCGAACTTTCTGTGAGCTTTGGCAGTCGACTGCCTCTGGGCCAGTCGACTGCCCTGCCTCCCAGCTCAGTTCCAGCCACTCTGAACCTTCTCCTTCACGTGTGCCTTCAGGTCTGCTCCCTTGGCTCGCCCCTTGAAGTCCTCTTCCTCTGGCTATCGTCCCTCGGATGCGCACGCAAGCCTTCCCTTGGCTTGCCTCCATGCCACCCTTCACGTGTGTCCTTTGAAGTCCACTTCCCGGCTTGCCCTTGAAGCTCTCCTCCCTCGGCTCTCGTCCCTCGGATAGGTCCACCAAGTGTGATTCTCCAAGTCCTGCAAACTCAATCACACAAATCAAATACAACATAACACTCTAACTTTAAACTTATTCGCCCACACATCAAAACCATGATCTTCCAATCATTTAAAGGGCCGATTGCCTCAACAAATACCTCAATAAACTGCTCATACTGCTGAGCAGATCTAAATTATATAATAAATACAAATTATAACCATATATGCATGTCAATCATCTGCAGCAATCATAGCTCAAATAAATGCAATAAACACAAGCAAAATGCACAATGCATAATATGCACATGATGCAATGACTTGATCTATACAGACTCTAACTACCGCTGTGCTGGGTGGGTCGAGTGGATAAGATACAAGCACCAAAAAATCTAGGCTATGCAGAAAAGTCATAATACTTGTGGCTATAAACCCCAAAAATACCTGTGGGGATCCATAAGGGGGGTATCAACAATCTGCACATAACTCTAACCGAGGGTGGGACAACCAAAAATATAGCTAATCTCCCATCTCAACCACAAGTGAGCCAGTAGTTGTCAACATGCAAACAATGATATATGGTGCATAATACTAGTATGCACAACCTCAATCAAGTCAACCATCAAGCAACCAATCAGAACACAAGTATCAAATTAAAACCATAATAAATAAATATACAACTAATCTTCTAGGTAGGGTATACCTAATGCCAACCAAATACTGAAGGTGATCGAAGGCCGGCAAGAAGGGGGTGAATTGCCCCTGAAAATAAAAACTACTATCTTTTATTTAACATAAACAAAGATGTTGATTAATTCAAAATGAAGCAACATTAATAGAAAAACTATAACAGAAAAAGAGGCACACAGATGTTTACTTGGTTGCAACCAAGATGGTTCTAATCCAAGGCAAGTATAGCATAGATCTTCTGAATAATCTCCTTCGGGTGGAGAAGCCTCTTACAAAATGAAAGCTCAGAAATGAATGGAAAACTACAAAGAATTTGTTTGCTCTTGATTGAATTGAATGAGTTATTTGGAATTGAGCTCTGGGGGACTATTTATAGTCCCGGTCAATTCTATCCGAATGTTGGCGTGGCACTATAGGGGCACCCGAGTGCTTGAGGGCGCCTGACATGTGGCTTGAGGGTTATCCGAAGTGGAACATTCACAAACAACTAGCTAGCAGATAGAAATTGGCTCTCGGGCACCTGTATGCATAGGGGCGCCCAAGTGCTCCAGCGCCCGTATGCATAGGGGGTGCCCGAGTGACTTTTGGTCAGCAACTTGCTGATCAGTCTCCAACGGGTCTTCTTGGATGATTTTCGGGCTTTCTAGAGTTGGGCTCACCCGAGCCCTCCTCCGGCCATCTACTCGAACGTGCTTCCCCCCGGCTTCTCATCTCTCCGACACCACATGCATCCTTCTCGCTCCACCAGCATACTCTTCCGCAAAACTTCGAGTCCCTCAGATGCACCGAGCCTGTCAGCTTCCTTCCTGTGACATCCTTCTCGACTGTTACGTCTTCTGCTCGATTTCCTATGCTCTTAAGCTCCTGCACACTTAGACATAAGGATTAAAAAACAACAGAACCTAATTTGACTCGGTTGACCACAACAAAACTAACCTGGGGTACTTACAATCTCTCCCATTTTGATATGCATCATCTCGAGTTAAGTTAGGGTTAAACAAGCATAAAAAAACATGAAAAAATATATGACAGTGAAAGCAGCAAAATTTTTTGAAATTAAGTCTACCCCCTTAACTTAATCATATATCTCCCCCTTTGCCCCTACGGGTATGACACGATTGATAATGGCTCACTTGGGTGATCCCTCACTTTCGAGTTCGATTCCTCCTTGGTAGAGCGCACAGTATGCCGACGGAAGAAATTGTCACAGACTTCTGTGTGGTCGGGCGATCAGGTACCGATATCATTAGTGGTGAAGTTGCCACGTGTCTCCGTCCCGTGATTTACCCTCATTGACCGATGGGGACTCTCGTCGAAGGCTGTGGGGCAGGGCCGGTCAGCCAAGCGGATTAGTCAAGCGCAAGCCTGGATACCCCTTGTAAATCATATATATATATATATATATATAGTCAAGCGCAAGCCTGGATACCCCTTGTAAATCATATATATATATATATATATATATATCCCCCTTTGATCACATCAAAAAAAATGTTAAGGAAAAATACTTATAAGCATTTATAAAAAAATTAATCAAACATTCAAAATTTTTGAACTTTTGAAGAAGATTTCTAACATAATAATTATTTTTCAGAAAATTTAATTTTTTAAATTTTGATCGAAAATTATTTTTTAAAAATATAAAGCCTAATTTTTTATAAGTAATTTTCAAAAATTTATTTTTATTCAAAAATTAATCAATAGTTTATTTAAGTTAGAATTTTAATAGACTTATCTCCAGAAAAATTGTCAAAGAGAAAACAACTTTCTAACATTTTGAAAATCAAATTTTGAATTCAATGTTAATAATTTTGAAAAATAATTTTAAATTTTGATTTCAACATCAAAAAATTTTGAAATTTTGTTCAAGGCTTAGAAGATAATCACCAGATTCCAAAAAATCAAACTTGATGAAATTAATTTGTTATATATTATTAATATTTAAAAACTTATTTTTAAATGAAAAATTATAATAAATTTGTTTATCTGTTAAAAATTCCAAAAAATTTTCTTTGGATAGAACAAAGGATTTTTTATCATTAAAATATCTTAAACTAATATTTTTCAAGTAATATATAAGAAAAATATTAATCAGATCAAGCATTAATTACAAAAAAAAAATCTCTAGAAAAAAACGTTAATAGTTTAAGACAGATTTAATGATCCAATATAAGTTCTTTCCTACTAAATTAATTAAAAATTTAGATGGAATATAAGTCCAAAGAATTTTTATAATTTAAACTTTATGAAATTTAAAATACCATTTAGGTTTACCATAATATCTAATTTTTAAATTTCAACAACAATTTGAGAATGCATAGTTATTTTGTAATTTTTCAAATTGAACTTTCAAATTTTTATTTTCACATTTTAACATATCATACATTTCTAATGGGCATGAAGAAAATAATTTTCTTTTAATTTTATATTTATATTTTTCAATTTACACATGGATTTTGTCATTTACTTAATACCAAAATATAATTGGTCAGGATGTAGATGACATACCTCATTTATCATATCCTTTTTGATGTCCGAAGCTCCTCCTTGATCACTGCTATCTTTTGACGTGCTCCCCCTTCATCGATGCTTTCATCTTCCTGGTGTGAAGTCATCAGTGCAAGTCCGATGTGTTCCTCGAGAACTGAATCTTCTGATGAAGACTTGTCCCTTGTCGCCTTTAGGTTGTAGACATTTGCCTTTGTTGCCCCTTTTCCTTTGTTCTTCCATTTGGGATAATTTTCCTTCACGTGTCCCTTTTCATTACAGTTGTAGCAGTAGATTTTCCTTTTCTTCTTACCCTACACTTTATTAAATTTTTTAGTTTAAAAAAATTTAGACAACTTTCATACCATATATGCTGTGTTTTTTTCATTTTCTGAAAATTCCTCTTCATGTTGGATCCTTTTTGTGCTTAGGGCAATGTTGTCTATTATTACTTTTTCCTACACATCTAGATTCATGAAGTTCTAAAGTCGAAAAATGCTGCTCTAAGGTATTTACCTCAAGATCTTTAGAGATGTAGTAGACGTTGATTATCGAAGTCTAGTTCGGGGTCCTCGGGAAGGCGTTCAATGAGTACCTTTGTGCATCCCAATTTCTTACCGACTCTCCGAGATTACTGAGTTCTGTCATTAGCTCCTTAAGTTTAGCATGTAGTTGAGCTACTGACTCTCGTTCTTCCAGTCGGAGGTTGTTGAGTTGATTTCAAAGCAAGTCTTTTTTTGCTAGTTTGGCTTCAGAGGTACCATCGTGAAGATCAAGGAACTTTTCCCAAAGTTTCTTTGTTGATCGATAGTTCCCGATTCAGTTGACTTCTTGCGCAGGTAGTACAGTCAGCAGGTGGAACTCTGCTTTACCGTTTGCCATAAAGTATGTCTGCTTCTTCTTTGTCCATAGGCTTTCGTCTTTTGGTATGTCGTTGACATTTTTGGGAGCTACAAAACTATTTTTCATAATTAAAAGCAAATCAAAATCTGTTTTAAAAAATAATTGCATCTTGTGCTTCCAGCTTGCGAACTCCCCCCGAACTATGACAAGTAGATGACCGGTCCAACCATTTTGTAATTGCTTCAGACGACGGTTAGTCCTTCTGGAGTGTCCTTGCTCTGATACCAATTAAAGGTGATTGAAGGTCGGTAAGAGGGGGTGAATTACCCCTGAAAATAAAAAATACTATCTTTTGTTTTTCTTAAACAAAGATGTTGATTAGTTCAAAATAATGCAAACATTAATAGAAAAACTATAACAGAAAAAGAGGTACACAGATGTTTACTTAGTTGCAACAAGGATAGATGCTAATACAAGGCAAGTATAGAGTAGATCTCTTGAATAATCTCGTTCGGGTGGAGAAGCCTCTTATAAAATGAAAGCTCAAAAAAAGAATGGAAAACTACAAAGAATTCATTTGCTCTTGATTGAATTGAATGAGCTATTTGGAATTGAGCACTCGAGGCCTATTTATAGCCCTAGTTAATTCTATCCGAACGCTGACGTGGGAATATAGGGGCGCCCTAGTGGTTGAGGGCGCCTGACATGTGGCTTGAGGGTTATCCGAAGTACAACATTCACAAATGGCTAGCTGGCAAATATAAATTGGCTCTCGGGTGCCTGTATGCACAGGGGCACTTGAGTGCTCTGGCGCCCGTATGCATAGGGGCGCCCGAGAGCCTCGGTTCCTCTATGCATAGGGGCGCCTGAGAGCCCCGACGCTCCTATGCATTAGGGCGCCCGAGAGACTTTTGGTTAGCAATTTGCTGACCAGTCTCTAGCGGGTCTTCTTTGGTGATTTTCGGGCCATCTAGAGTTGGGCTCACCCGAATCCTCCTCCGACCTTCTCCTCGAGCGTGCTTCTGTGGGATCGGATCGAATCAATAGAGGGGGCGGGGGGAAAATGAAAACCAATCGCTAACACGATTTGTTTTTACTTGAGTCACGGTCATCTCCTACTCCAAGGCCCACGGTCCTTGACCGTTTACGATGGGCAATTCTATATTTTCGCAAAAGATTTCAATTCGAGAGTATAAATATAGAATTGAAAAGTAATTACAGCACTTAACAAAATTAGCTTTTACCGACGACTGGAGAGGTTGGAAGTTTCCGGAGCAGCGGGTCATCGTCAGCGCTTGAATCACGAGAACATAACTTGTTGGAGCGGATCACTTGAGCGTAGTAGTTGAAAACAATTGATGTGGAAGCCTTGGGGGTGAACCCCCTTTTATAGTGGTCAGTGGGGCGCCTGTGTTGAAGGGGGCGCCTGACACGTGGCCTCTCCTGTGTGAACTCCAATCCGCAGACTCGGCCAGCGCATATCCCTTCAACTGGGGCGCTTGAGCTGACTGGGGCGCCTGTGTTAAGACAGGCGCCTAGCTTGACTTGGTCCAGAGGCTTGTGTGGCAGTTTGCTTCAAATGCTCTGTTTAATCCTTCACTGGGGCACCTATCTCAATACAGGCGCCTAGCCCAGCTAGGGTGCCTCACTCCATTGAGGCGCCTGAGTGCAAAAAACTCCTTCTATTTGTTCCTGCAACCAGGGTTAGTTCCAAAGACATACAAAGCATACAATAGATAATATTAGAACATTATTTACAGCCTGAGCTATCTTGGTTCTGACTTTGGGTCTCTCAAATGAAACCCTAGGTCGAACCGATGCCTAATGTTCCCTCCTACGGGGAACGCGTCCTCACCTACTCCTCTCGAGAGAATTTACCTTTTTGCCAACCGGATCCTCCAGTTGGACTTTTGCCCAGCTTCACTTACCAGGTCTTCGTGCCCAATCCGCGATCAGGTCTTCGTGCCCAGCTTCACTCACCAGGTCTTCGGTGCCCAGTCCTCGATCAGGTCTTCGTGCCCAATCCGTGATCAGGTCTTCGTGCCCAGCTTTACTCACCAGGTCTTCGTGCCCAACCATACGTCAGGACTTAGTTGCCCAGCCCGCGGCCAGGACTTAGTGCCCAATTCATAGAACCAGGACTTAGTGCCTAGTGTACCAAGGATTTTCCTGCACACTTAATAAGCTTGTTAGATCACAACCAAATCTTAACTTCTGAACCCTTTGTCATTATCAAAACATAGGTTCGACTTTGGTGCTTCCGACACCAACAATCTCCCACTTTTTGATTTATGGCAACACGGTTCTAAAAGTTAAGTTAAAACAACATATTATAGTAATCTAATAACAGTAAGTAAATAAATTCGTTTATCTCCCCCTGAATTTTCCAATGTCATGCGGGTTTTTGTAACAACTTTCTAAGTGCTATGTTTTTCAAAATTTTAGCAAAAAGATTTTCAAAGACGAGCAAAAAGCACTCAAGAACTTTTCAACACTTAGACAATTTTTGAAAAAGGTTTTTTGTAAGCCTAACTAAAAAAAATTTACTTAGGCAAGACAAATTTTGAAACTTGATTTCCCAAAAAAAATTTCAATTTTGAGAACTTGGGAAAAATTTTCCAAACTATTTTTGCACGTTTTTCACACTTAGAAAATTTTCTAAAAAGTTTTTTTGCAAGTTTTTCACACTTAGAAGATTTTCCTAAAGATTTTTACAAGTTTTTCATACTTAGAAGATTTTTCAAAAGATTTTTGCAAGTTTTTCACACTTAGAAGATTTTCCAAAAGATTTTTGCAAGATTTTCATACTTAGAAGATAAATTTTGTAACGCCTGCCTTTTTCCCACACCTCGTGGTGTGGCGAGAGAGGTGGCGTTACGCTAAACATACATGTACTTAGACAATATCTTAATGCAGCGGAATCATCATTTTTTTTTCTAAACATGCTCTTAACCATACAACTAATACATGAAATATCTATACGTGCCTAAACTTGTCATTCATAAACTCATATGCATAGCATCATAACTTAACCGTTCCATAACTTATTCATCATTTCATAGGTAGCATGTACTTATCCATAATTGTAGCATCATGAGTCTTAAGTCACCCATTAGTCATAACCATAAAACATAGCATAAAATTTAAGAACATTCCCACACCCAAGACATGCATTATGTATGAATATAAAATCTTTTGCCAAGTCACTGCCACACACACACATGCTTCTGCCTCCCCTGCGGCTTCCCTTAATAGCTTCTTGGTTGATCTGCGGTACAAGGAAAATAAAACTATAAGCACATAGGCTTAGTAAAACCCCTTTCCTACTCACTAAAATCATACGTTGCTTCAACATAAACATATCAAACATCTGACATAACATAACTTCGAGCATAAACATAAGCATAGTCATACTTGGCATAAATGAACATACATGAACATGACTTAATATATCAAGCAACGTATACATGACATAAAGCATACCTACATAAACATGAAACATACTTATACATGGCATAATTCTTAGTATACATGAACATAATGCATACTTATACATGACATAATTCTTAGCATACATGAACATAATGCATACTTATACATGACATAATTCTTAGCATACATAAACATAAGGCATACTTATACATGACATAAAATATGAGCATAAATACAACATAAAATATACTTATCTTGGCGCGATGCATAATATGGATGTATGAATGAGTCTAATGCATTTACTACATAAGATGCTTAGTTTTGAAATCATACTTTTAAATGCTTAACATAAACATAACTTTATTGGGGTCCCCGGCTTGTACCACATACATACATCATAAGCGCGCATCCCTAAGTAAATATGAGGTAGCTAGCCTCAACCTACTAGGGTAAGGACAGCATAGTCGGTAGTCCTAGAACCGGGGCGTTCTTAAGGTGCTCATCCATGTTGCACAGCTTCGGTAGTGCCAGAACCGTGGACAGCATAGTCGGTAGTCCAGAACCGGGGCGTTCTTAAGGTGCCCATCCCTTGGACCCTTACTTCGGTCCGGTACAAGCCTTATACATAAAAATAAACATGCATGCTTCATCATTCATACTTGTCATTCATACTTATTTCATATCATCGTTATGCCTTCATCATTCATACTTATCATTCATACTTATCATACATACTTAAGGCATAACCATCAACTTCATTCATACTTATCATTCTTTATTCACATAATAGGACATACATGCATAATCATGGTTCTAGTCATAACCTTATCCGGGTTCATCAAGCTTGCACAATCATGATACATAATAAACATACACCTCATACATGATACATTTCATCTAGCGTACATAATCCTAGTATTCATCATAAGACATGGTTGATAAGCTACATATAAACCTAACACCTATTACTAGGGTTCATAGCATTCATCATAAAACATGTATATATATATCATCATGATTCATAAATCCATTATAAGCATTTATCAATATTCATGCATCATCATATTTATCATAACCTACTTCTACATCAATTACATGTATTCATAGCATATGATCTAAATATTCATGATTAAAACACAACCTAACATCAACCATACAAAGTCATGTTATATAACACAAAAACTAGGATTTTAGTCACATGGAGGCCCTTACATCATGCTTAAAAATGCACTAGCATCATGTTAACTTATAACATACATTCTTGAGACCCAAACCCAAACCAATTTGGGGCCTTGGCCGAAACTTGAAGGAGGTCTCAATTCATAGAAAATTTTCCTAGGTTAAGATTAACATCGTATACCTTGCATATCATACCATGGAAGACCAATTTAGCCCTTGATTGGATTTAACACTAAGCCTTAGCCCTAGTCCAGGACTTGGCCGAAACCTATAAGAGTAATAAACTCATAGAAAATTTATACAAATCACTACTTTCATCCATACTATATCATAACAAGACATACTAAGCATGCTTGGAGAATTGAAGATTAAACCTATGTCTAATCTTGAAAGTGGCCGAAACCCTAAGGGGTTCTTAGGGTGTCCTAAAACTTCAAACATCATGCTTTTATACTTCACCTATCATATGTAACCATTTGCAAATATAAATCAAGTCTTTAACATGATTTCTAGCCCAAGATGTGTCTTGGCCAAAACCTTCATGCCCTTTCCATGGGTTTTCGTTTTTTTTCTTTCCCAACATATCATGCCAATAAGACTTAGATCATGACATATAACTTTGAAAGCTATCATACCACAGGTGAGAGGGATTTACCTTCCTTGATCTTGCTTACAACTTTGGATAAAAGATAACAAGAGAACCTCCTTGTCTCTAAATTCTCCTTAGTCCTTGTATCCTTGTAGGGGGGGCCTTAGATCTTCCAAATGGAGTCCTTGGTGGAACTTTTCTCAAGGGGGAGAGCACCTTGAATTTTCGGCCAAAGCAAGGAGGAAGAAGGAATGAAGAAGAGAGAGAAGTTGTAACTTCCTTTCCCTATTTATATCATTTTGAAAAGGGGTAAATGAAGAGTCATGGTGCCTCTTCCCTTGATGACTCTTCATTTCCTACACCTTAACTAATATCCACTTCATTCCCTCATAGCACTCCCTTGCTAGGTGAATTGGTTAGTGCATGGATGGTTGTAGATCTAGGTCCAAGGTTCAATCCTTGGTGCATGCACTAATTTTCTATTTTCTTTTGAATTTATTTCCTATTATTTTCAAAAATTCCTTAAAATTCTCCCATAATTATGTTAATATTTTTCATTACAATCCATCTATTTTTATATTAAATTCTACTTAAAACCACCCATGATAATGGCACTAGAAGCCCCTATAAGGCCCCTTAGTACTTAGTTTCTCTCAATTTAAATGAGAGAACCTTGGGTTTCTAGGCTAAGGTTCGTACTGATATTTCTAGATCCTTCGGAAAATTATCTAGACATGCTTAATATTTTAAAGAAAATATTAAGAGAATTTTCCGGGTCGTTACAAATTTACTTGAAAATACTTTGTGAGGAAAAACATTTAGAGAGAAAAATATTTAATTACAATTTTTCCTTAAAAAAATTCCACTTAGAACTATTTGCAAAAAAAATCAGAAGAGTCTCTCTCAACAAATTTTGTTTACTAAGGAGAATTTTCAAAGCAAATGCACTTAGAAAATTTTGAAGTGATTTAGGAATTTTTGAAAGTACTTAGAAATGCTTTTTGAAAATTTTGAAATACTTAGAAACATTTTTAAGCACTTAGACATACTTTATAAAAATTTTAAGCACTTAGACTTTTACTTTACTGTTTTTACTTTACTATTTGCAAAAGAATTTTTTGAAAAAAAAATTTCCTCCTTTCCTTTCTTTCCTTTCTCTCCCCCTTTGTCATATATAAAAAAAATGATAAGTTAAAAAAATTGACTATTGTAATTCAATTTTGAATTAGAGCTAGTTTGACAAATTGGAAGTCTGTATTGAACTAACTCTAGTACTTTTAAGCAAGAAAAAGGACCAAACCAAATTGAACCGTTCTTGTTCGGGTCCTGTCTAACCAAGTTAGCTACTTACTAACTGTTATAAAATAGTAGCTTTCGCTAGGATTAGTCAAGATAAGTGATCTGATCAAGTTAGATTTTCTAAGCTTGACACTTAACCTGATTGCTGTTCAAGTTGTATTTATTGCCCCAATTATTGCAGATGCACTGACTTAAAGCATCTTGAATCAAGGCATAGACCTAAGCATCTCAACCCAGTTTAGGTTATCAATCAAAGTACCATAAGGTGCTTGTGAGATGCTAGCTTCTTAATCTATAGGTGCATGCAGTTCTAGGGTTAGGGCCTAAGCTAAGTCCATTTACGCAAAAACCCTAGTTTTGAAGGGGGTAGTTTTTGAAAGAAAACTAAGTCAGAAAATCATTTTAAATATCAAAAACTTGATCAAGGAAATGATTTTTCAAATTGCTAATTTTCTTAAAAAATAGGAAAAATTTTAAGAAAACAATATAGAACAGTCCTATTCTACTAAGCACAATCTTAGCTGCCTTCTTAGTGAGCTAAACTTAGATTTAGGTAAGGGTTTGGTAAAAATATCAGCTAAGTTAGATTTTGAGTCCACATGCTTAAGTACTATTTCGCCCCTGGCTACATGATCCCTTACAAAATGATGTTTGGCTTCTATATGTTTTGTTCGGGAATGTTGAATCGGATTCTTAGTTAAGTTGATTAAACTAATGTTATCAATAAAGACTTGGGTTTGGGTGTAGTCAAGCTGGAAGTCCTTAAGAGTGTGCATCATCCATAAAAGTTGTGCTACACACTCTCCTAGGGCAACATATTCTGCTTCGGTTGTGGACAATGCTATGCAGTGTTGCTTTCTACTACACCAGTTGACTAGGCTATGTCCTAATAATTGGCAACTTCCACTTGTACTCTTTCTATCTAATTTGCACCCAACATAGTCAGTGTCAGAATATCCTGATAATTCAAATGTGGAAGTCCTAGGATACCAAATCCCTACATTTAAGGTACCCTTAATGTACCTAAGTACTCTTTTTAGGGTTGCTAAGTGGGATTCCTTAGCACAAGTTTGATACCTAGCACACATTCCTACAAAAAATAAGATATCAGGTCTACTAGCGGTTAAGTAAAGTAGACTACCAATCATGCTTCGATATAACTTAAGATCTACAGGCTTACCTTTAGGGTCATTATCAATTTTGACATTTGTTGCCATAGGGGTACTTAAGCTTTTGGAATTATCTATTTTGAATTTCTTTGTTAACTCTTTAGCATACTTGGATTGGTGAATATAATTACCATCTTTAGTCTGTTTAATTTGTAATCCTAAGAAAAAGTTGAGCTCACCTACCAAGCTCATTTCGAATTCACTTTCCATTATTTTTACAAATTCTTTAAGAAAGTTAGAGTTGGTGGATCCAAATATTATGTCATCAACATAAATTTATGCAATAAAAATATCTTTTTCTATGGTTTTAACAAAAAGTGTGGAGTCAATTTGATCTTGGTTAAATTCCTTAGAAATTAGATAGGTTGATAACCATTCATACCATGCCCTAGGTGCTTGTTTCAACCCATAATGTACTTTTCTAAGTTTAAAAACATAGTCAGGTTTTTTAAGGTCCTCAAATCCTGGTGGTTGTCCTACATACACTCCTCCTTTAATAAACCCATTTAAAAAGGTAGACTTGACATCCATCTGATATAGCTTAAACCCTCTATGGGCTGCAAAGGCTAACAACACCCTAATTGACTCAAGTCTGGCTACTGGGGCATAGGTTTCATCATAGTCTAACCCTTCGACCTGACTAAACCCTTTAGCTACTAGGCGGGCTTTATTTCTAACATTTTCCCCTTGATCATTTAGTTTGTTTCTAAACACCCATTTAGTATCTATAATAGATTTGTCCTTAGGCTTAGGTACTAGTTCCCAGACTTGGTTTCTTTCAAATTGGGCTAACTCCTCCTGCATAGCTATGATCCAGTCAGGGTCGGGTAGGGCTTCCTCTATAGTCTTAGGTTCAATTTTTGAAATTAATGCGATTTGACTAAGATTTCTATTGGAAGACCTAGTTCTGACTCCTAAGGTTGGATCACTCATAAATTGATCAGAAGGGTGATTGAGACTGGGTTTCATGGTTCTTCTAGAACTAAGTTCAGCCTCAGGTCCGGCTGGATGGTTTGGTTCAGTGTTTGGTTCAACTACTTGAGTCGGTTCAGTTAGTGGTTTGGTTGATACCATAGTCGTTGGTTCAAGGGTTAGTTCATTTAGAGGTTCAATCAGTAGTTCAATTGATGGTTGAATTGTTGGTTCACTGTCTTCCTGATCAATATTTGATTGGTTCAAGTTTTGATTATCAGTTTTTGGTTCAATTTCCTCATCAAAAATTAAGTTAGTGGTTTCTTCAATTTTGTGAGTTTGTTTATTATAAACCCTATAGACCCTACTAGTTGTTGAATATCCTAGGAAAGTCCATGGGGTTGACTTAGATTGAAACTTACCTAGGTAGTCCTTTGTGTTTAGGATATGGACTTTGCACCCAAAGACCCTTAGGTAGTGTAGGTTAGGCATTATATGATAATATAGTTCATAAGGGGTTTTATTATGTCTTTAGTTAATTAGGACCCTATTTTGGATGTAGCATGACGTACTTACCGCTTCGGCCCAAAATTGGTTAGTTAGGTTATATTCATTTAACATGGTCGTAGCGGCTTCCTGAAGGGTTCTATTTTTTCTCTCCACTATCTCATTTTGTTAGGGGGGTTCTAGGACAGGAAAACTCATGAATATACTTATTGATTTTGTAGAATTCCACAAACCTTTGATTTTCAAACTCTCTCCCGTGATCACTCTAAGTCTCTTAATCTTAGTGTCATTTTAGTTTTCAATTATTTTGCATAAGTCGATAAATAGATTCAAGGTTTCATCTTTAGTTTTCAGGAACCTAACCCAGGTAAATCTAGAGTAATCATCGATAATTACTAAGCAGTACCGATTCCCGCTTAGTGACTTAGCTCCATGTGAATCAAATAGGTCAAGGTGTAGGAGCTCAAGTGTGGTTTGGGTTAAGTCTGATTGTGTTGGTTTATGAGTAGACTTAGTTTGTTTACCTTGTTTACATGAATTACAGATTGTGTTTTCAAAATTCTTGATTTTTGGTACACCTTTAATTAAGCCAAGTTGAGTAATTTTAGAAATTAGTTTAACATGAGTGTGACCTTATCTCCTATGCCAAAGGTTGGATTCTTCTAATTAAGTCAAGAAACATTTGGGTATTAAGGGTAGATTAATAGTGTAAATGTTATTTTTCCTAGTACCCTTAAGCATTATTTCTGAATCTTGGAGGTTCCTAATTAGGCAGTCAGAGTTGGTGAAAGTAACTATGTAACCAGTATCACAGAGCTGACTAATACTAAGCATGTTGAACTTAAATTTCTCAACCAAGAGTACCTTCTTAATTACAAAATCAGATTTAAGTTCAATGTTACATGACCCAATTACTTTGAGTTTAGCATTGTTGCCAAATGCTACTGAGCCTAGGTTCTTGAACTTGAGTTGGTGAATTTCAATTTGTCTCCAGTCATGTGTCTGGAGCATCCGCTATCCAATATCCACTGGTCCAAGTCTTTATATTCCTACACATAAAGTATTTGTTGATTTGGATCCATTAGAGTTAGGAATAGCTTGAATTGAATTTCACATCCTAGTCTGTCTCACCCAATCTAGTGTTATCAAATATGTTAATCTTATGGGTTTTATGAGACAGGTTTTCAAAAATAAATATTTTAATTTTGAAAAACATGGTTAATTTTGAAGACATTGAATTAATTTTGAAAATTTATAAGGTTAAGTTTATTGACTTTGAAAAATGTGTTGAATCTAAGAATAATTGAAATTTGTGTTAGATTCAAATTTAACAAGTAGTACATTGAATTTGATTTTCAGTAATTGGTTTCCAAGTCTTGGCGAGGCACAAGGCCTTCTTTGGCCGTAGTCTTATTGGAGCATCAACCCTTTCCTTGACAAAGCCTTTTACTGAAAATTCATCTTCAAGTTACTTCTTGAAAGATTTTGGTCTAACTAGTTTGGGTCTTGGATCGGTAGCTTCGGCTAGTTCCACCAGACTAAATAGACCAAGTAGAATATACTTGATCTTATTAGAAGGGCTTCCCTAACGTACTATCATCTCACCTCCACCCAATACTATATTGTTCAAATTTTAGTTAAGTATTTCGACCTTAATCTAACCAGTCATAAGTCTAAGCATAAAAAAAATTGCTGAAAGAAAATAGACAAGCAAGCAATCAATTCAGTAAAATTATTTAACTATAAATATGGTTTTTATATTGGCTCCCCCTGGACTATAGCCTCGATAAGGGTTAGGCAAGATGTGAATCTTGTCCTTGGGGATCCAATACTGATTTGGTCTAGCTTGTTTGTTTAAACAGAGCTTGGGGACCCATGCTTAGACTCGGGTTCTAGGTTGGTTCAATATAGAATAGTATGCACGTTGTCTTGACTTGGTTCGATAACCGAGTCCGGATCGATTGAGTACGAACTTTTGCTTTCCAAGGATCATGCCAAGACCCTTGGAACCTGAAGTAAACCGTTCCAAGGCAACTCTGAGCTCCTTGAGTTGAGTTTTTAGGGAGGAATTCTCTTCCTCAAGTTTTTGGACTTGAGTTGAGTTTCCTTCCTGAATTTACTCGGTCAAGGACCTCGAGTTGACTTCCTCTTTTATGAGTTTTACTTCCTGCTGGAGGGACTCAACCTGGATTTTGGCATTCGCCAAGTTACGAGACAAGTAAGAAATTAATTTTGACAATTCATATTCTGAGTAACCTCTTACAGTGATTTGCCCGTTCTCCGAGATTGTGAGTCTTCCGTCGTCTGGTTCCGATTCTGAACCGGAGTCAACGTCTTCCGAGGCGGTTAGGGCGAGTAGATTCGTGTGCGGGACTTCTTCTTCTTCTTCGGAAGATGATTCGTCCCAAGTGGCTTGAAAAATCTTCTTTCTGCACGCCTTCTTGGTTTCCTTCAGGTTGGGGCACTCTGACTTGAAGTGTCCCTTTTTGTTGCATTCGTAGCAACTAATGTTGGTCTTGCTCTTCGAGTTCGTTGAAGGTTCTGTTGGATCTTCCTTTCTTCGGCTTGATTTCTTCTTGCTCGTTTAGTACTTTAGTTCTTTGTAGTAATCCCGAGCTAGCCGAACCAACTTGGGTCGATCCTCTTCACTATCTTCTGATTCCGAGTCGGAGTCGGACTCGGGTGCTGGTTGAGGCTTCTTCTTGGGAGTCTTTCCTTGAGTTTTACCTGCAACAAAAGCTATACTTTTTTTTGACCAAGGTAGCATTAGTCTATTCATGCAGTTCTAACTCTGAAAATAACTCATCTAGCTTAATTTCAGATAAGTTCCTTGAAACTTTGTAGGCGTCTACCATAGACGCCCACAGTGAGTTTCTAGGAAATGAATTTAAAGTATACCTTATCAGGTCACGGTTTTCAACCTTATGACCTATCGTGTGCATCCCGTTCATCAGTTCCTGGATTCTGGCGTGGAGTTGGGCTGCAATCTCGCCATCGTGCATCTTGATTGTGTAGTGTCTGTTAAGCAACAGACCTCTTTTGTTGATCCTCGTGTCGGAAGTACCTTCGTGCAGCTCGATCAGCTTGTTCCAAAGCTCCTTCGCGCTGTTGAAGGGTCCTGCCCGGTTCAGCTCCTCTTTTGTTAAGCCGCATTGCAGGGTTTGAGTTGCTTTCGCGTCGGCCTCGATCTTCTTCTCTAGTGGGTCATCCCACTCGGTATAGTGTTGCGCCATGCCTTGTGCATTTTTAGGAATTTCTAGCCCAGACTGGATAATTATCCACATGTCCACCTGAGTTTTTAGGTGGACTTCCATCCTGCTTTTCCAGTAGGAGAAATCTTCTCCACTGAAAAGCGGGGGTCTGGCGGTGCTGTATCCTTCTTGCATGACCATTAAACTTTTAACTGAAAAAGAAGAAAAAGAAACCTCGTTCCAAGACTGAGTCTTGGATTAGTAGTGCTGGAAGGATAATTAATCACGAAAAAAAATCGATTGGTGTTGCACCAATCTCGATTAACGAGAAAAATTTGAAAAAAATTAATTTTGAAAAATTCGAAAAAAATTCTCAAACTGGTGGTCACACTAAGTTTAAGCCACCCGCTCTGATACCACTTGTGGGATCGGCTCGAATCGATAGAGGGGGGGGGGTGAATATCGATCAGAAACTTTTTCGAAAAGTGAAGAGTAATTGCACAGTGGAAAATGAAAACCAATCGCTAACACGATTTGTTTTTACTTGGTTCGGAGTCGTGGTCGGCTCCTACTCCAAGCCCCACGGTCCTTGACCGTTTACGATAGACAATTCTATATTTTTGTAAAAGATTACAATTCGAGAGTACAAATATAGAATTGAAAAGTAATTACAGCACTTAACAAAATTAGCTTTTACCGACGACCAGAGAGGTTGGAAGTTTCCGGAGCAGAGGGTCGTCGTCAGCGCTTGAATCACGAGAATAGAACTTGTCGGAGCGGAGCTCTTGAGCGTAGCAGTTGAAAGCAATTAATGTGGAAGTCTTGGGGGTGAACCACCTTTTATAGTGGTCAGTGGGGCGCCTGTATTGAAGGGGGCGCCTGACACGTGGCCTCTCCTGCGTGAACTCCAATCTGCAGACTCGGCCAACACTTATCCCTTCAACTGGGGCGCCTGAGCTGACTGGGGCTCCTGTGTTAACACAGGCGCCTAGCTTGACTTGGTCAGAAGGCTTGCGTGGCAGTTTGCTTCGAATGCTTTATTCAACCCTTCACTGGGGCACCTATCTCAATACAGGCGCCTAGCCCAGCTAGTGATGGATCGTCTTGGTGTGCTAGAGGGGGGGTGAATAGCACTTTTTCGTTCGTTTCTCTACAAAGTCGTTAGCGCAGCGGAAACAATAATATGCAAAAGAATATAATAGAAAACAATGCTAACAACCTGATTTACTTGGTATCCACCCCGGACGGGTGACTAATCCAAGAATCCGTCGGTGGATCAACCCCCGGATAACCTTCGGCTAGATCTATCACTCCTTGTGGGTGGAGAAACCTCACCACAACACTTCGGATGCTTCCTGATCACAAAAGACTACTAACTCACTTTACCCAAGCGAGTTTCGTCAAGAAGATAGTAGGAAACGAGCCCCTTTAAATAGGGCTCGAGTCTGAAACAGCCGCTACCAGTCGACTGCCCCTGGGGCAGTCGACTGGTCCCACTCAGATTCGACCATTGCCGTACAACGTTCGAATTTTGCTAGCTGTTCCAGTCAACACAAGTCGACTGCCCCTGGGGCAGTCGACTGGTAGACACCTAAGCCTAGGGTTACACTCTCGAGTACATGTCACTCCGCACTCAAACCCTCTCGGCTTAGCCCCTGAGTACACACACTCATACTTAGCCTCTCTCAACCCAGTTGACTCTTCACCAGCAGTCTTGACTGTTGCCTTCACGCCCTCTTCATCTTTGGCCCTCGTCCCTTGGATGCGCACGCAAACCTCCAATTTGCCTCCATGCCATCCTTCACGTACGCCTCAAAGTACGTGTCTCTCGACTCATCATGTCTGCTATCCAACGGTCCCTCGGATGCACGCAAACCTCCAGCTTGCCTCCATGCCATCCTTCACCTAAAGACATCAACCAAGTCCATGTGTACCTGTACACCTACACACTCATGTACACATATGAGAACAACATGTTGAGGCAATCGACCCTTAAATGATTGGAAGTTCATGGTTTTGATGTGTGTGGGTGAATATGTTTAAGGTTAGAGTGTTATGTTGTATTTGATGTGTGTGATTGAGTTTGCAGGACTTGGAGAATCACACAAGGTGGACATATCCGAGGGAGGAGAGCCGAGGGAGGAGAGCTCCAAGGGCAAGCCGGGAAGTGGACTTAAAGGGCACACGTGAAGGGTGGCATGGAGGCAAGCCAAGGGAAGGCTTGCGTGCGCATCCGAGGGACGATAGCCAGAGGAAGAGGACTTTAAGGGGCAAGCCAAGGGAGCAGACCTGAAGGCACACGTGAAGGAGAAGGTCCGGAGTGGCTGGAGCTGAGCTATGAAGCAAGGCAGTCGACTGGCCCTGGGGCAGTCGACTGCCAAAACCCACAGAAAGTTTGCGGCCTCGGACCACTCGACTGGCTTTTGGGCAGTCGACTGGTATACCCCGAAACTAGCCGTTGGCTAGCAATTAATGCTAGGCCAGTCGACTGCCCTAGGGGTAGTCGACTGGTGCGGGCTGGACAGACTGCGAGTCTGTCCTGTTCACCTATAAAAGGAGCACCTTTTTGCACATGCACGGTACGGTTCCGTACAGTGTCGAAGTGCTGCTCGTCTGAAGAGTATTTTCCACTTCCTCTCTTATATTCTACTGTATTATGAAAAGAGGAAGATTGATTGTAAATGTTTCTCTACCTCAAGGAGAGTTTTCGATAGTGAAAAGTGGTGCTCGCGGCGTGGATCCTTGGACTAGTCACCCATCTGGGTGGATACCAAGTAAACGATAAGTGTTAGCATTGTCTTGATTTCCTTTGCATATTATTTCCGCTGCGCTAACAATTCTGTAGAGATACAAAATGTGAAAAAAGTGCTATTCACCCCCCCTCTAGCACGCCTAGACGATCCTTCAGTTGGTATCAGAGCCGGTGCGTTTCGGAAGAACTAACCGTCAACCAGAGCAAAGTTAATGGCGTTTCAAGAGGGATACTCCACCGCATGACCACCTTTCTTCGACGGGAATGACTTCGCTTACTCGAAAGGTAGGATGCAATACGACCTTATGAATGATATTGAAAACTGGATCAGTGTTGTAGATGGCTTCGAGGCGCCCGTCGATGAAAGAGGAGACCCAACACCGATGAGATCATGGTCAAAGGAGGTAATGAAGAGGGTGCAATCTAATGTCAAGGCCACCACCACACTGCAATGCGGGCTCTCGAAGGAGAAACTGAACAAGGTGGGGTCGTTCAGGAGCGCCAAGGAACTGTGGGACAAATTGGTGGAATTGAACGAGGGGTCAAACGAGTCCAAAAGAGCCAAGAAGGACTTGCTAGTGGCCCAACTACAATCCCTTTCCATGAAGAGCAACGAGACCGTCAGCCAGCTACATGGAAGGGTAAAGGAAGTGATCAACGAGCTCCATGTGATTGGAGAGAAGATAGAGAACCGGGACATCGTCAGGTACGTTCTACAAGCATTCCCGAGGACCACCTTGTGGGCATCCATGGTTGATGCTTACAAGGTATCAAGGGACTTATCTTTAGTTAAATTAGACGATTTGTTTTGTGAATTTGAACTGCACGAGCAAGCTAACATTTCGGCCAAAGAGAAAGGTATTGCCTTTGTTGCAGAAAAGGAGAAGAAGAGGAGGAAGGAGAAGAAGAAGGTGGTCTACTCATCTTCATCCGACTCAGAGGAGTCAAGCGCCTCTATGGATAGTGACCAAGAGGCCTTCATGGTAAGAAAATTTCGTAGAGCTTTTAAAAGTTTGTCTAACAAGTCCTATGCTAGGAAAGGGTCCAAGGGCAAGGGTAAGGCCAAGGACATCATATGCTACAACTGCCACCAAGAGGGACATATGAAGAACGAGTGCCCTCAATTGAAGAAAAGAGAGGACAAGAAGGAGGAGAAGAAAAAGAGTGACAAGAAGAAGTCAAAGGGAAAGGAGAAGGGTGCCACCAACCTTAAGGCAACTTGGGATGATCCATCTTCCTCAGAGGAAGAAGAAGAGCAAGTCTCCCACTTTACTCTTATGGCACAAGATCACTCAGGCTCATCGGATGATGAACGAAGCTCAAGTAGTGAAGATGAGAGCTCCTCCACTTCATCATCAGAGTTAGAAGCTTCGATAAGTGAGGTATACCACTTACCCTCCTCTACTTTAGTGAAAATAATTTCTAGCACTAACATGGACTTAGCTAAGGCTAGAAGTAAAATTAATGATCTAATGGAAGAAATTGCCATGCTTAGAGTAGAAGCTACTAAACTTAAAGAATTGCATGCTAGTTCTACCTCTTCACATGCTTTACATCTTGAAGTTGAAAATAGGGAATTAAGGAAACAGGTAGATGACCTCACGAAGGCCCTTAGGAAATTCCCTGTAGGATCAAGTAGCTTAGATATGATCATCAACAGTCAAAGGGCTGTGTATAACAAGGCCGACTTAGGATATAGGCCTAAGACAAAGGAGGTGACCTTTGTCTCACTTACCGATAGGATTGGTGCATCTAGGAGACTAGGGGCTAGGGGAACCACAAAGAAGGCATGGGTACCTAAGAGATTTCTAAATGATGCTTATGGATCAAAGATATGGGTACCAAAAGAGTATGTTTTCCATGTTGTTTAGGTAACGGTGAAGGAGGCCTCAACTATGTGGATAGTAGATAGTGGATGCTCAAGACACATGACCGGGGATGTGAGCAAATTCACCACTATTAGCTACCTAAGAGAAGGGACGGTCTCCTTTGGGAATAGTGGAAAGTTGAAAATCATTGGTAGGGGCACAATTGAAGTATCTTCCACCATTTCTATACATAAGGTACTTCTAATCAAAGACATGAAATTCAATTTATTAAGTGTGAGTCAATTATGTGATGCCGGTTTTAGAGTTGAATTTCATGCTAGGAAATGTATAATAAGGCATAATGAATCAAATACTATCATACTAGAAGGGTTTAGAGAGGCAAATTTATATTATCTTGTTCTTACTTATGCTACTAACAATGTTGCTAAGTGTTTCATGTCCAAAGAAGAAGAAGGATGGTTGTGGCACCGGAGACTTGGACATGTCAACATGAGGAGCATTGCAAGAGTGCCCAAGGAAGAGTTGGTGAAGGGGCTACCAATGATCAAGTATGAGAAGACAAAGTTGTGTGATGCATGCTAAGAGGGTAAGCAATCAAAAGCATCACACAAAGGTAAAACCCTAACCACTACATCCTTACCTTTAGAACTTTTGCATATAGATTTATTTGATTGCCATAGCACTCCCTCACTTGTAGGGAGTAAATATTGCCTAGTCATAGTAGATGATTTTTCTAGGTTTACATGGGTTTATTTCTTGAAACATAAGGATGATACCCTAGAAATTTTTATAGGATTTAGTAAAAGGGTAGCAAATGAAAAATAAATCAAAATAAACCGAATTAGGAGTGACCACGGTGGGGAGTTCCAAAACGCAAGTTTTACACAATTTTGTGTTGAAAATTGGTATAAGCATGAATTCTCATGCCCAAGGACTCCTCAACAAAATGGGATAGTTGAGAGGAGAAACCGAGCCCTACAAGAAGCTGCTAGGACTATGCTTAATGCATATTCCCTTCCTAGCTATTTTTGGGCCGAAGCGGTTAACACCGCTTGCTATATTCAAAATTGGGTTTTGGTACATAGGTTCCTAGGAAAAACACCTTTTGAACTATGGAATGGAAGGGTACCACAAGTCCACTATTTTAGGGTCTTTGGATGTAAAGTCTACATCTTAAATACCAAAGACGACTTAAGGAAGTTTGAGTCAAAAGCGGATGAAGAAATTCTAGTAGGGTACTCATTGACTAGTAGGGGTTATAGAGTCTACAACAAGAGGACAAAAGTGATTGAGGAGTCCTCAAATGTTAAATTTGATGAGTCAATTAGTACCTACCCTAGAAAGGCCTCAATTGATAAGGATATCGAGGAGGTCCAACCCCTTGCCCAAAGAATCCAAGACCTACATTTGGAGGGCAATGATCAAGGGGGAGTAAGAAGTACCCTAGAGGATGAGGAAGAAGGAGTAAATGAACCCACAACCTCTAGGCCTTTGAGACATCACCATGATCACCCTATTGACCAAATAGTGGGTGATGTCACTCAAGGAGTAAGGACTAGGTCCTATTTTAGGGATCAAACTAGTCAAATAGCTTTAATCTCCCAATTGGAACCCAAGTCCATTGATGAAGCATTGGGAGATGCTGATTGGGTCTTAGCCATGCAAGAAGAGCTAAATCAATTTGAGAGAAGTGAAGTTTAGGAGTTAGTTCCTAGGCCCAATGATTGCACTATTGTAACCACTAGATGGGTCTTTAGAAACAAACTAGATGACCAAGGTAAAATCACTAGGAATAAGGCTAGATTGGTAGCTAGGGGGTTTAACCAAGTTGAGGGACTAGATTATGATGAGACTTATGCTCCCGTAGCTAGGTTAGAATCAATTAGAATTCTACTAGCCTATGCCGCTCACATGGGTTTCACACTCCACCAAATGGATGTGAAGTCGGCATTACTTAATGGGATCATTAAGGAAGAGGTCTATATAGAACAACCCCCGGGGTTTGAGGACCCCAACTTTCCAAGACACGTATTCAAATTAAGAAAAGCCTTATATGGACTGAAATAAGCTCCTCGGGCTGGGTATGAAAGGTTTTCTTCATTTTTAGTGTCTAAGGGGTTTAGGAGAGGAACAATTGACCCTACTTTGTTCCTAAAATCTAAGGACAAGGACATATTTGTTGCCCAAGTCTATGTAGACGATATCATTTTTGGGTCAACAAATAATGACTTCCTACAAGAATTCATCAAGTGTATGGAAGATAAATTTGAGATGAGTCTTGTAGGGGAGTTAACCTTTTTCTTAGGCCTTCAAGTTAAGCAAACTAATGAAGGTACACATGTCTTTCAAACCAAATATGCTAAGGAGATGTTAAAGAAATTTGGTTTAGAAAATGCTAAGGTAGCATATACATCCATAGGAACCAATGTGAAAATGGATAGTGACATTGAAGGGAAAATGGTAGACTCTAAACAATATAGAAGCATGATTGGTAGCCTTCTATACCTAACCGCTAGTAGACCCGACATACTTTTTACGGTAGGTATGTGTGCAAGGTACCAATCTTGTGCCAAAGAGTCCCATTTGATTGTAGTTAAAAGGATCTTAAGGTATGTGAAAGGGACCCTCAATGTCGGACTTTGGTATCCTAGAACTCCTAGTGTTGATCTAATTGGATACACTGACTCTGATTATGCAGGTTGTAAGCTGGATAGGAATAGCACTAGTGGAGGGTGTCAATTCCCTGGGTCTTCCTTAGTTAGTTGGAGTAGTAGGAAACAACCATGTGTTGCCCTATCAACAACGGAAGCGGAATATGTGGCAATGGGTGGGTGTGTTTCCCAACTCCTTTGGATCATGCACACCTTAGAGGATTATGAGTTGCATTACACCAAGGTCAAAGTCTTGGGTGATAATGTAAGCACAATCAATTTAACTAAAAATCTGGTTCACCATTCTAGGACAAAACACATTGAAGTGAAACATCACTTCATTAGAGACCATGTGGCAAGGGGAGACATAGAACTACACTATGTTGAATCAAAGTCGAACCTAGCCGACATCTTTACCAAGCCTCTTCCCGAATCGGAATTTACATCCTTAAGAAGAGGCCTTGGAATGTGTTTTGTGGAAGCTTTGAAAATGGGTGCTTGATCCATTAGGGTGATACATTTGGCTCACTTGTGCTTGTGGCACATTGTTGAACCATTCGAAGTGTCAAAATATGAAAACTAGACCAACTATGGGGAAGGCAAGTGTTTAATCAATGGACACCTTGCCCAAAGATCATAGTTGGATATTTTAAACCTTTGAAAACTATTTTATGTTTTATATACCTTGTCATGCTTTTAAAAGTCATATGATTGCAAAATTGGATTCAAAGTTTGATACAAAATGTAGTGGTTTTCAAAACTTTTGGATTTTTATCAAAAGTCATGCATGTTTGAAATTTTATATGGACTAATATTTTTCCCTGATAGAGTATATCATTTCAAACATGTATGCAAAATTTTACAATTTTTGGAATTTTCTGGAATTTTCTGGGAGTTTCTGAAATTCGGAAGAAAAGCTGAAAAATCAGACTAATGGCGTATCAGTCGACTGCCCCATGGGCAGTCGACTGGCACGACCAGTTTCAGCTTCTGTGAGAAATTTCAGAAATCCATTATTCTCACATTTGATGCCATAGGGTTTGGTTGCATGAGGCAATCATTTGATGGTGTCAAAGGGGGACAATGGGTGGTTTAAGTTAGAATTTTGACTTAAAATGGATGGATTTAGGTATTTTGTCTAACTTAGACCTTGAATGGTTAAAAATGGGGAGAAGACATGGATTAAGGGGGAGGTACCTCTTAGGTTCTGATATGTCTTATATTTTTAATGTTGTTGATGTTGTTAAGTGGAAACTTAACTTGGATTATCATTAGAATTGAAAATGGGGAGAAGACATAGATTAAGGGGGAGGTTACCTCTTAGGGTTACTATGTCTTATTTTTTCAATTGCTATCTTTTGCTATTGTTATTATAGTTGTTATTTATCTCAAACTTAAACACATTGCCACACATCAAAAAGGGGGAGATTGTTGAGGCAATCGGCCCTTAAATGATTGGAAGATCATGGTTTTGATGTGTGTGGGTGAATATGTTTAAGGTTAGAGTGTTATGTTGTATTTGATGTGTGTGATTGAGTTTGCAGGACTTGGAGAATCACACAGGGTGGACATATCTGAGGGATGAGAGCCGAGGGAGGAGAGCTCCAAAGACAAGCCGGGAAGTAGACTTCAAGGGCACACGTGAAGGGTGGCATGGAGGCAAGCCAAGGGAAGGCTTGCGTGCGTATCCGAGGGAGGATAGCCAGAGGAAGAGAACTTCAAGGGGCAAGCCAAGGGAGCAGACCTGAAGGCACACGTGAAGGAGAAGGTCCGGAGTGGCTGGAGCTGAGCTGTGAAGCAGGGCAGTCGACTGGCCCTGGGGCAGTCGACTACCAAAACCCACAGAAAGTTTACGGCCTCGAACCAGTCGACTGACATTTGGGCAGTCGACTGGTATACCCCGAAACTAGCCGTTGGCTAGCAATTAATGCTAGGCCAGTCGACTGCCCTAGGGGCAGTCGACTAGTGCGGGCTGGACAGACTACGAGTCTGTCCTGTTCACCTATAAAAGGAGCACCTTTTTGCAAGTGCACGGTACGGTTCCGTACAGTGTCGAAGTGCTGCTCGTCTGAAGAGCATTTTCCACTTCCTCTCTTGTATTCTACTGTATTCTGAAAAGAGGAAGATCGGTTGTAATGGTTTCTCCACCTCAAGGAGAGTTTTCGATAGTGAAAAGTGGTGCTCGCGGCGTGGATCCTTGGACTAGTCACCCATCTGGGTGGATACCAAGTAAACGATAAATGTTAGCATTGTCTTGATTTCCTTTGCATATTATTTCCGCTGCGCTAACAATTCTGTAGAGATACAAAACGTGAAAAAAGTGCTATTCACCCCCCCTCTAGCACGCCTAGACGATCCTTCACAACACACATCCTAACTTAACTATATTGCCCACACATCAAAATATCATGATCCTCCAGATCATCTCAGGGTCGATTGCCTCAACAATCTCCCCCTTTTTGATGTGTGGCAATATGTTAAGTTAGGTAAACATATAGCAATGGTAATAGCAAAATCAATTTAAAAATTAAAGCATAATACACAAGAATTAACCTCCCCTTAATCTATGCTTTCTCCCAAATTTCAATTCTTATTGCTAATCCCAAAGTTAAGTTTTCCCAAAACTGAACTCCACAGTATCAAAGTTAAGTTTCAACCCAAACCTAACTTAACACCCAAGTTCTCCCCTTTGACACCATCAAAAGATTGCCCTAAGCAACCCTACCCTTAGTTCCAAATAGAACTTAACCAGATTTCTGAAAAACCCCTCAGAAATCACAAATTCACAATCTGCCCACACTCCCAGTCGACTGCTACCCTAGCAGTCGACTGATATGCTAATATCAGAATTTCCAACCGAAATTCAGAAACGCGTAAAAAATTTCAGAAAATCCAGAAAAATGTGAAACTTTGCAAGCACGATTGTTAAGGTATTTCCTACCCTAGAAAAATATTGGTTCATGAAAAACATCAACTGTGCTTGACTTTTGGTACAAATTCAAAAATTCTCAAATAATGTCAACTTTGTATCAACATGGAATTCTAATCATGGTATCCTATATTTGTCACTTTCTATCAACTCCATTTGACATTTAAAATGATTCCCAAACTTCCCTTTTTCATATAAATATTTCTATTTTGACAAGAGCTCCCCCTCTTTCCCTCTTAAGTCTAGATGATCATTAGAACAAAACTTTCCCATGCCCTTTCCTATTTAAAAAAAAAATCATTATGCAACTTGCAATCAATATATAGTATATACTTTAAAAACAACATTTTGGTAAACCATTTAAAGAACACGCATAGAAAGAGCATAGTTTAAGACCATAGTTTAAACACTCAACGAACCACCAGAATATTATAAAATTAAGAGAGAATTTTAACATGATAACATAAAGGAATGTGTGTCATACATGCAACCATAAAGTTTGTCAAGAAATAAACACCACAAGAGTACCTAGGGCCAAAGGCCTGAAGTCGTCCAAAAAGTTACAATCATCCAAGTGAAAAGTGTTTGAGAGAAAAGATACATGAAATGATAATGCTCTCAACACTAAACATCATCCAAAAACTGCATCAACTAGTCAGAAGAACATATGATCATCACCGCCTGAAGGAGGAGGAGGAGGAGCCTGAGATGCGAGATGAAGCTGTCGTATCATCTCATACATGTCCTCCTGTCTGGTCATGAATCCCTGGCAGAACTCCGTGAGGCCATGCACCTCCCTCTAAGTCGCTGTCTGGGTCTGCTGGAAGCTCTGGACACCCTCCTGGATGGTGTGAACATCCTCATAAAGCCCGTGGACGTCTGATCGAAGCTGGATGAACTATGCAGGTGTGACCAGCTCGGCGGGCTCCTCATCTGAGTTAGCGGCCTCCGGGTGCTCCCTCCAAACAAATATCCCCTGTCTACACTCAATACCTGCCAAGAACAGTTGGCGTGTGCCAATCTGGTCATAGTCTTTGGACAGGTGCCTGACCTAACCACTACCCACACAGATGCCAAAACGTAAATGGAAAAACTCGGTCAGGATGTGGCAGAAGAGCATATATATCTTCCCATTAACACTATGGGAAGAATGACAAATGGCACTAAAGACCTGTCAGGAGACATCGATGTCTAACCTCCTCTCCAAAGTGTACATCATCACCAAATGTGAGAGTCTGATCCTGGACCTCCCCTTGGTGACAATGGGCAAAATGCACTCTATGACGATCTTATACAATACATGGCTAAACGGTCTCATGGATTTAACATCAAAAAGATGCTCTGACTCATTCCTGTGTCTTCTAAAATAATGCATATGTATCTGATCAATGGTGACTCCAGGAAACTCTAGTAGTTCAACAACAGTGGGAAAGTAAACAGATGCATTATTGGACTCTCTACACTGTAGGAACCCAGCTAAACCCATGACAGAGAAAAGGATAGGAACATCAGCTACTCGAGACTCATACAAATTATTATCTAAGTCAATACAGGTCAAATTTGCGTAAAATTCTGTACATAAGTCTATATCTATGTCATGCTGGCAGTAAACCAGCCGATCCAGTTAAAAATGAGTGATCATTTCAGCTAGCTGAGGCTACTTCTCTTGAAAGAAGGCCTTGTTTAGGTATCGTCAATTCATTACTGTGAACTCATTTTCTTCAAATCGTTTCTTACATTCCAGGGACCTAAACCTGGACCCTCCCTGACTCTGTTGGGATGAACCTTCACCCCTAGATCTCATAGAGGCCATCCTAAAATCCATACACACCCATGCATGTCAAGACAACCCCCCAAAAAGGAAAAACATCAAAGAACATGCACAAAAATATCATGTTAGTGCCAAAACATGGTTTAAATGAAGAAAAGGAACCTTGAACAGCAATACCTTTTCATTCTCCTCATAATGATTTGATTTTGACAGTATGGCTTGAAGAGAAGAGGTTTTAACAAACCCTAGAGGTAGATCGGGGTTAGAGGAGGACTTAGAGAGGGATTTTAGGGCTTAGAAAGGCCTTTGGACGAAGGAGGAACTTGGGAGAGGTGATGATCGCTGGGGAAGTCACCAAAACCCTAGAGTTTGGCTTCCCCCGGCGCGCCCTTTCCTTTTATAAAGCCCGCGTCCCAGTCAACTGGTATTTGGCAGTCGACTGGGCCAGAGTGTAATTACATTCTGTGGGTTTTCCCAGTCGACTGGCCTCCTGCCAGTCGACTGGTATTTGATTTTCAGATTCCCAATCCAAACTTCAGAAATGTCTAGCTAATTTCACAAATTCCCAAAAAATATGAAATTTCATGGATGGATTTGTGGATCCTAAGTCTATTTGGGAGAAATATAATTTCAATCAAAATTATCCCAAATTCCAAGATTAGTACAAACTTTAAGTTTCTTTAAAATGTATCATGAAACCTTTCCCAAAAGTTCTAATTTTAACCTCACCTTGATGCTCCTTCCCATACTCATTCATAATTCATTCTTAGCATCAATTTATATGGTAGTTAGGCATCAAAACCAATTTCTCTCAATTAGAGTTCCAATTTCACCTTTTACTCCATAATTCTCTCTTTAGTGTGCCAATTCTCTAGGATTAAGACTAACGTTAGCCTTTTAAACCTCTTGGCACACCCTATAGTCTTTTTCAATCTCCTAGAAGGAAACCACCTGAGATCCATTGACCATGGAACCCATTTTGGCTTCTAGAGCTCTCCCTTGAGCTCCTAGCCCTAGTTACCTCCTTAGGTAACTCTTCTACAAAGGCAAGACCACACCGGTGCTCCTCCGGTGCTTCTTGACCTTCCTTTATCACTCTCTTAACCCTATAGACTTTTTTCTTAGTCAATTTCTTTTCTTTTCCTTCAAATGGCTTTTCCTTGCCATTTTTGACTTTTTCTCTACCATAGTTATAGGGCATCCTTGAATATGACATTTTATCAACATTAGCCCTCCTAGGATGGTATCCTAAACCCGACCTACCATTTCTATGATTTTGGTCCTTTGATATCATGTTCAATCCCTTGGACCCTTGAATGACTCTACCTAGGTTTCTTTCTAACTTATCAAGTTTTGCTCTTAAAACCTGATTTTCCTTTTCTAACTTCCTAACCTTAGGATCACTAGACCTACTTTGATCATTGCTAGATCTTTCTATTTTTCTAGACATATTTCTCCCTTTCTTAGACTTTATGCCTTGGTCCTTATTCCTAGAGTTCCTAGATTTATCATGCATCATAGAATTTTTGGTGTTTTGGCATGCAAAATTGTTTCTATTCCTATCATAATATTTAAAACCAAAAACATGCATGGGCACGCAATTGTTATCAATTCTATAATTCATACAAGCATTTTGAGCATAAATTGAGTTAGGGATTACCTCCCTTACCCTTGTAGCTCCCCCTTGATGTGAGCTCCTCTCTTCCTTTTCCTTTTTCTCCCATTTTCTTAGATGCTCCATCTTCTTGAGCTCCTTACTCCTTGGACACTTTGTATTGTAGTGCCTTAGCTCCCCGCATGTGAAACACCTGATTTTCCTTCTTTTCTCCTTTTGAGCTTTCTCATTCCTACAACCCATGTTAGAATTTAAATGAATAGATTTGGGCTTAGGAATTACCTCCTTTTTATCTAGTGGATACTTATCCTTGTAGTGCCCCTTTTTGTTGCAACCAAAGCATATGATATGCTCTTTTGATTTAGCTTTGGTGGAGGTGGAAGTCTTTTCTTGCTCTTGTGGGGATGAGGGTCTCTCCTCTCCCTCAACCCTTGATATTGATACTTCTTCTTCTTCTTCTGACGAGATGAATCCTTTTTCACTTGATTCCTTTACATCACTTGATAATTTTCCTTCTCTCTGGTCTTCTTGGACACTTGAGCTTATTTCTTTGGGCTCTTCTTGCATTGGGTTCTTGTGTACTTCTTCCAATTTTGTCCATAACTCATAGGCATTTTTATACTTCCCTACATCACTCAAGATATTAGTAGGCAAAATATTAACCATGATATTGACTACCTTTTCATTTGCCCTTGCTTGTTCTTGTTGCTCCTTAGTCCAATACCTAGGTCGGAGCTTCTTTCCATGCTTGTCCATAGGGGTCTCGAATGGCTCTTCTATCACCATTACACACTCCCAATCCATGCCGAGCCACATCTTCATTCTAGCTTTCCAATAATCAAAATCTTCATGCTCATATGGTGGTGGTGAGTTTATATCTTCCCCAAGTTTGTCTTCCATCATTCTTCTTCCTCTAGCGTGTGCTCCCTTCGGCGGTTAGTCCGATCAAAAGCGGTCCTTCGCTCTGATACCAACTGATGGATCGTCTTGGTGTGCTAGAGGGGGGGTGAATAGCACTTTTTCGTTCGTTTCTCTACAAAGTCGTTAGCGCAGCGAAAACAATAATATGCAAAAGAATATAATAGAAAATAATGCTAACAACCTGATTTACTTGGTATCCATCCCGGACAGGTGACTAATCCAAGAATCCGTCGGTGGATCAATCCTCGGATAACCTCCGGCTAGATCTATCGCTCCTTGTGGGTGGAGAAACCTCACCACAACACTTCGGATGCTTCCTGATCACAAAAGACTACTAACTCACTTTACCCAAGCGAGTTTCTTCAAGAAGATAGTAGGAAACGAGCCACTTTAAATAGGGCTCGAGTCTGAAACAGCCGCAACCAGTCGACTGCCCCTGGGGCAGTCGACTGGTCCCACTCAGATTCGACCGTTGCCGTACAACGTTCGAATTTTGCCAGCTGTTCTAGTCAACACCAGTCGACTGCACCTGGGGCAGTCGACTGGTACACACCTAAGCCTAGGGTTACACTCCCGAGTACATGTCACTCCGCACTCAAACCCTCCCGGCTTAGCCCCTGAGTACACACACTCATACTCAGCCTCTCTCAACCCAGTTAACTCTTCACCAGCAGTCTTGACTGTTGCCTTCACGCCCTCTTCATCTTTGGCAGTAGCTTCAACCTCCTGTGTCGAATCAAGCTTCCTCAAACCAGTAGCCACAAGGGAGAAATCAGATCTGTAGCTGGAAGGGAGCCAATCGATAAGATACAAATCCAAGCTCTATCCTCATTGCTTAATGAAGCACTCTCTCATCGATATCCGAGATGGCTACACGTTGCCGACAATTTGTGGCCCCTGATGTGGAGGTGATAAGGCGAGATTGCAAGAGGGAGGGTTGAGGGTTATGGCAGTTTGCGATCAGGATTTAGGGTTCGGTATCGGGCATGGGAAGAAAGGAACTGCAAGGGGAGGGTTGCGATAGCTTGGTCTCGGTGATGAGAAATTGGCGGTGATTGGCAATTGACGACGGTGAAGGTGATCGTCAGCGTCGCTCGAGTGGGAGAGAACAAAAAAGGCTCAGTGAGTTTAGGACTTCGGTGAGGGTTTTTAGAGGAAAAGAATAAAAACAAGATTTATAAATGAATTTATAAATCCACTTTTCCTTATTTAATTCTGGTAATTAAATCAGGGTCCACTTTTATCCCCGTAAACTCAAAAATAACTCTAGAAAACTCTAGAAAAGTTTTTGAAAATTTCTGAAAAATTCAACAAGTTTATTTCCTAATTTACACTTAGGATTTATTTGTCGTATTTTACATCTCGTCATTGCATTATACTCATCATTGAATGTGGAATAGGACTTCAATTCAAACTTGGACACCACATGTACTACACTTGGTTTTTATTTAGTATTCATATCCTTAAGGTGACTTATTCAAGCGTCCGCTACTCACTCACAGCTCCACTAAGAATTTCCTCCCTCTCATAAACCTTCTGAAGGTAGAGAAACCTTTTAGAAACATGAGTATAAGAATACAACAAGAAACGCAAGCAAGATTACAAAAGAAATCGAAAATGACTTTACAATTAAGAATCTTCCTTTGCTTGCTCTTTTCTTTCTTTGGTTAGCCTCTTGATAATTAGAAAATACATCAACACTTCTCTCCAAAACCTTAAGAACCGATGGATTAAAATCTCCATGAGATCCTTTTTCTAAGATTGCTTTATGGCTAATTTATGCTTCCCAATTGATTAACTTTATCCCAATCAATTGCATGTCAGATCCGACCGTTCAAACTTGCAGAAAGGTTATTTTCACTCAACCAATCAATTGGTGAGTCATACCAATCGATTGTCAGCTTCCAATTAGTTAAGTCAATAGACTTCGAAGCCTTCTATTCTCTCGACAAAACACTGTCAATCGATTAGCCCAATCGATTGACAAGGTTGAATGATCAAGCTAATCGTTTTGGTAGACTTCTGTTTCCTCATGAAACCTCTACCAATCAATTACCTCAATCGATTACCTTAAGCCCAATCGATTGCTTCAATTGCTTCCCGACTCTACTGTGCTCCCGAAAAAAGATCTCAATTGACTACACTAATCAATTGATTTGGACCAATTGATTACTGATTGCCCAACCGTAAACTCTAAATTCGAGCTTAGGGTTCTTTTGCACAACATATAGGCATCCGTGACCTGTTAGGGTTTCTTACCAAGTGTTTGGCCATCCTTTGACGCATATGGATGTCCGGTCAATCTTTGACCCACTTTGATTTTTCTTCTTGCCAACCTTCCCGTTAGTCTTCCGATCATCAAGTATTCTGTCAACTTTTGACCCATTTGTATTTTTCTTCTTGCCAACCTTCTCGTTAGACTTACGATTATCAAGTATTCAGTCAACCTTTGACCCACTTAGAATTTTTCCTTGCCAACAATCCATTGGACTTTTGATCACTAGGTGTCCGGTACTCCTTGACCCACTTAGACTTTTCCCATGCCAAGTTCCCATTAGACTTCCAATTACCAAGTGTTTGGCCAATCTTTGACCCACTTAGACTTTTCCCTTGCCAACTATCCAGTTAACCATAACCTACTTGGCTTCTCTCTCACACATTGATCAAACATCTAAACCTAAACTCGAGTCAACCCGAGCGAGCTTTGTCAACTTGGTCAACCTTGGCCTGAGACTGATTGCACCTACAATCTCCTCCCTTTTAATGTTTGACAATATGTTTAAGTTAGGTTAAATCATTAGCCCAACTTCCTTCTTCTCATTCCAAAGAATGAATGAGAGTTTTCCTAACTTAAACCCTACATTCTCCCCCTTTAACACACACAAAAAATTTCTTCCCAATTTCAATCATTTTAATCTTTAAACATTACAATGGAGGTTCTCCACCTTCCATTGTCTCTAATACTCAATCTTGAGCCCCCACGGGCATGGTGCGATTGGTAATGACTCACTTGGGTGATCCCTCACTTCCCGGGTTCGATTTTGTAGGACCGATGCCGTCGATAGAGGGGGGGGGGTGAATATCAACCGTAAAACTTTCTCGCGGAAATCGTCTTTCGGATCTTCGTTCTAGACTCAGAGTTAGTGCAGTGGAAAATATACAGAACGAAGAAAACAGACAACAACACAAATTGCACACGGGATTTTTTACTTGGTTCCCGACCCCCTAGGGTCAGTATTGTTGGTGAGAGCCCTAGAGCCGATCATGTAATGATTGTATGGACTAATTTGTATCATATTCCTATGTATAAATAAAGGCATGTTTTATGGTTATTATACTTACGTGTATTTGTGCCAATTAGCTAAGTATAATAATGTCCTTGAGTAGAAGGTTCTTATCTATATCAATCGATTGGTTGAATCGATAGTGAGATGATATAGAGAACACTACTCTAAATAATTCATAGTCAAGTATTAACATTCTAGGACAATGTTAATACGTAGAGGCTAGCATGTAAGTCAACATGATGACTTGATCTCACAAGTCATGGATATAGAGATATCAAGTTGACACATGGGTATGCATTGGAGAATGTATACTGAATGACCCGCCATGAGAAAGTATCATGGATCGTTATATGAGTGTCATATACTTTCTCATGTGGCTATTAGTATGACTATTAGTCCTTGGACCTGAAGTCACCATGGATTCCTACATAAGGAGTTACGTACTTTGGCTTCGTCAAACGTCACCCGTAAATGGGTGGACTATAAAGGCGATTACTGGGTATGTAACAAATTATGGAGAGGGATGTGAGTGATGTAGATGGGATCTATCCCTCCTATATGACGGGAGCGATATCGTATTCTTGATAGAGTTAGACCACAAAGTGCATGGCCATGCCCAAGTGAGTCAATATGAGATATTGAACTCATTTGATTAGTGTGATTCTACTTGGAGTTCAAGATATAGATTGACTCGAGGATGACACGGTCTATGCCTCAATTGAGTCAATCTAGATATCATGGATAGAGGGACATTATCATATATTGTGAGAGTCACAATTATTAGTCACAAGGTGATGTTGGATCTCAACATTCTTGTAACTTGGGTAGCAATGATGTGTTGCTAGATACCGCTCATTGCTTATGTTTCTAAGAGGTTAGAAGCATTGCCAATGTTACAAGAACCTATAGGGTCACACGCAAAGGACAAATAGATGGAGAAAAATTGAAGTCAAGTTTGACTTGACTAAATATGGAAAGTCCATAAAAGGCAAGTTTGACTTGACCTAAATCCAAATCAAGTTTGACTTGACTTGGATCCACTTCAAGTTAGACTTGACATGGGAGAAGAAATGGAGTCAAGTTTGACTTGACTAAATATGGAAAGTCCATAAAAGGCAAGTTTGACTTGACCAAAAACCACCTCACCTTGAATTGACCAAGTGATGACTTGGCTTGGTTTTTGACTAAATGTGTATGCCACATCATTTCAAGGTGGTAACCCCTCCCATTTGAATTTGAATTCAAATGGAGGAGGTTATGGCATGTTATGGCCGGCCACTTAATGGCCATTAATGGCCATTAAGTGGCCGGCTACCAAGGGTGAACAAAAAGGGATTTTGGTTCCCTTTTTGTGAGTGGCTCTTCTTCTTCCTTTTGAGATTTTCTTTTTGAAGATCTTGCTCTACTTCTCCTCTTGTCGAAACCGAGAAGGTGCTAGCACACCTAAGGTTTTGATCCATCTATTTTGTTCGCGTGGATACATATAGAGGAGTGTCTGCCTTGATACTCTACGAGATCCGGCGGCTTTTGGACAAGCGGGAAAGCGAAGGGCTACGCATCAAGGGTAATGGTTCTATCATGTAGATCTAATGTAGATTTAGTAGTGAAACTCGTACTCGTAATTTATTTTATGTTCGCACGGATCCCGTGGCCGAACTTCTGGGGTTTCCGCAACGCAAAAAGCGGTTTTTGCGGCCTAGAAAGTCTAACAGTGGTATCAGAGCCACGTGCGAACCTTGTACGAGTTTAAATTTGTTTTTTTTTGTATTAGATACAAAATTTACAGACAAATAATATTCTGTGATTTTTTGAAATTTATAGTATTTATGGGTATTTTTCTCATAAAGTCGAAGCAACAAGTGTTCGGACACTTGTAGGCTTCACCGATCGAGAAAAACTTTCCGAAACGGAAAGATCTCGCTATAATTTTTCGGGACAGCGGCTTAAGTTGCTGTAAGGTGGTTTTGGGACACTCACGAAATTCATTTCGCGAGTAGGGGCGCTGCCCCTAACCCCGCGAGGGGCATTGTCCCGCAATCGTGCCCGAAAATCGTGTAGCGGGACCGTTACGGAAGGGTAACTCATAATATTGGAAAATTATCGAAAAATTATAGAAATTTATTTAAAATACATAATTTGGAATTATGTATGGATTTGTGATGATCATGGCCCAATAAAAACCCAATATGATTGGAATGTGTTGTAATTCATATTACGGTCTGCGTACCGTTTTTGTGGTTGTGCGTGTTGTATAGTGTATGCGACCTGCGAGTCGGCTTCTTTTATTTTATTTCTGTATTTTCTTATTTTGTAATGTCCAAAATGAAGACGGTGGATGGTCCATCCGAAGACGGAGTTATGGAGGAGGCCAACGACACGTGGCGGTCAAAGGAGAAGCTTGGAGAAGCTAACCCTAGGTTGACCGTCAGATCTTCTCATTGGCTTGAGAAGATCGTAGTAGGGCCATGATCAAATCACAAATTAAATTATTTTATATTTCTTGTATGTGATGCATGCTAGTATAAAGTAATTAGAGCCTTTATGTGTATATGATACACCCCTTCTCGATTAGATTAGATCTAATTTAAATCGACTCGTAAATGCCTACCAAGTTTTGATACCTATCACTACCTCGATCATTTGTTGTTGTTGAATCTGCCAAAGCAGAGCAACACATTTAATCTTGGTAGGGTACGGAGGGACAATCTTGGTCCCGCCTATCACGGCTTGGGTGAGAACAAACTCAATCAGATTGAGTGAAACTAGTTAACTCGGTCGGATCGAGTCTAACTATAGGCATATTCCAATCGTTGGAAAGGTAGGATAAAAATCGCATTTATATTAAAACTTGGGCGATTTAGCCAAAGCTAACTCAAGTTTTTATGTAAATGTAAATTTTAATCCTATAAACAAGAGTTGCATAGAGATGTAATCGGTAAATTATTACCTACCGATCGTACTAAGTCTTGGGCGATTTAGCCAAAGCTAACTCAAGGCTTAGTATGATGTGGATCTTGTCCCACTATATTATAGTTAAATTAGATAGAATCTTGTAGCGTGGTTTGACCACATCTATGACTTGATTCTACAAATTTTCTATAATTCAGTGGGAGAATCATTTAATTAAAGGCCTAATTAAATGAAAAAGGAATATGTTATTTAATTTTCTGCATTTTATTGTTGTAGATTGCCATGTCGACAAACGCAAATACTCTCTCCCTGCGATCTGTCCTTGAGAAGGACAAGCTCAACGGAGCAAACTTCCTGGACTGGTACAGGAACTTGAGAATAGTTCTCAAGCAAGAACGTAAACTGTACGTTCTGGAGCAGCCTATTCCCGAGGCACCTCCTGCCAGTGCCACGCGAGCTGACCGTGATGCTCACAAGAAGCATCAAGATGACGCATTAGATGTGTCATGCCTTATGCTCGCAACCATGAACTCTGAGCTTCAGAAGCAACATGAGTTAATGGATGCTTTCGATATGGTTGAGCATCTGCGTCAACTGTATCAAGGACAAGCAAGGCACGAGAGATTTGAGATCTCTAAGGCACTGTTTCAGTGCAAGATGCAAGAAGGGACTCCCGTAGGTCCCTATGTACTCAAGATGATTGGGTACATAGAGAATTTACAGAGATTGGGATTCCCACTGGGCCAAGAGCTGGCCACAGACTTGATCTTGCAGTCCCTACCCGAAAGTTATAGTCAATTTGTCATGAACTGGAACATGAATGAAATTGACAAGCCCCTGCCTGAGATGCTCAGCATGTTAAGAACTGCTGAGCTCAATTTAAGAAGGCCAAGCCCATTTTGATGGTGCAGAAGGACAAAGGTAAGGGCAAGCCCAAAGGCAAGGGAAAGTCTCAAGCCAAGGGCAAGGGCAAGGGCAAAGCACTGAAACCCAAAGGAGGGGTTGCCAAGGATGCTACCTGCTTCCACTGTGGTGAGACCGGACACTGGAAGCGGAACTGCAAGAAATATATGGAAGATCTCCAGAAGAAGAGAAGTCAGACTTCTACTTCAGGTATTCATGTTATAGAAGTCAATTTGTCTATTTCTACATCATGGGTATTAGATACCGGATGTGCTTCTCACATTTGTACTAATGTGCAGACGCTGAGAAATAGCAGGGCATTGACAAAGGGCGAGGTGGACTTACGAGTTGGCAATGGAGCAAGAGTTGCTGCTGTTACTACAGGAGTTTATATGCTATCTCTGCCCTCTGGGCTTGTATTAGAGTTAGATGATTGTTATTATGTGCCTGCTCTGACTNTGGTCGCTTAGGCCATATAAATGAGAGTCGCCTATCCCAGCTCCATAGAGATGGTTTGCTGGACTCATTTGATTTTGAATCATTTGAGACATGCGAGTCTTGCCTTCTTGGCAAGATGACCAAGACTCCATTCAGTGGACACAGCGAAAGAGCAACCGATTGTTAGGTCTTATACATACCGATGTATGTGGCCCTTTCAATGTTGCTGCCAGAGGTGGTTATAGGTACTTCATTACATTTACTGATGATTTCAGTAGATATGGTTATGTGTACTTGATGACACATAAGTCAGAATCCTTTGAAAAGTTCAAAGAATTCAAGAATGAAGTACAAAACCAGCTTGGCAAGAGTATTAAAATACTTCGATCAGATCGAGGTGGAGAATACCTCAGCCATGAGTTCCGTGACTATCTAGCTGAGTTGGGATCCTGTCCCAACTCACTCCTCCTGGACACCACAATGGAATGGTGGTCCGAAAGGAGGAATCGTACCCTATTAGATATGGTGCGATCCATGATGAGTCACACAGATCTTCCTATATCCTTTTGGGGATATGCTCTGGACACGGCAGCCTTCACTCTTAACCGTGTTCCATCAAAGCTGTAGTAAAGACACCATATCAGATATGGACTGGGAAGAGTCCCCAGATGTCTTTTATGAGGATTTGGGGTTGTGAAGCTTACGTACGACGTCAAGTTTCAGACAAACTGGGACCCAAATCTGATAAGTGCTATTTGTAGGATATCCCAAGGAAACGAAGGGATATTACTTCTACATTCCCAGTCAGCACAAAGTGTTTGTGGCGAAGACTGGGGTTTTTCTAGAAAGGGACTTTGTTTCTAGAAAAACTAGTGGGAGTAAGTTCGATCTTGAAGAAGTTCAAGATATGGACCATAGCACTGAGGCCTTGATGGAGGTTGAACAGGAACCACAAAATGTTGTGGATCATGAGGTTGTTGCACAAGGAGTTATGCAACAACAGCCTGTTCAAGTAGACCTACCTCTTCGCAGGTCTGGTAGGGTACGTCATCAGCCTGAGAGATATTCATTTCTCTTGTCTGATGACAATGACGTTGTGCTCATTGAGAATGAGCCTACAACCTATCAGGAAGCTGTGATGAGCCCAGATTCTGAGAAATGGCTTGAGGCCATGAGATCCGAGATGGACTCCATGTACACCAACCAAGTTTGGACCTTGGTTGATCCACCTGAAGGGGTAAAACCCATTGGGTGTAAGTGGGTCTTTAAGAGAAAGACTGACATGGGAGGACTTACGCATACCTATAAGTGTAGACTGGTAGCAAAGGATTTCAAACAAATTCATGGTATTGACTATGATGAAACCTTTTCTCCAGTAGCGATGTTTAAGTCCATTCGGATCATGCTTGCTATTGCAGCATACCACGATTATGAGATCTGGCAGATGGATGTCAAAACCGCGTTCCTGAATGGGAACCTACTCGAGGATGTGTACATGACACAACCTGAGGGTTTTGTAGATCCAAAGCATACTGGCAGAGTATGCAAGCTGCAAAGGTCCATTTATGGACTAAAGCAAGCTTCTCGGAGCTGGAATCTTCGATTCGATGATGCAATCAAACAGTTTGGTTTCATCAAGAATGAAGATGAACCCTGTGTCTACAAGAGGGTTGAAGGAAACATAGTAGTTTTTCTCATATTGTATGTGGATGACATACTACTCATTGGGAATGATATTCCTATGCTTCAGTCTGTGAAGACTTGGCTGGGGAATTATTTCTCAATGAAGGACTTAGGTGAAGCAGCCTGTATTTTAGGCATCAAGATCTATAGAGATAGATCTAAGAGATTGCTTGGCCTAAGTCAGAGTACATACATTGACAAGGTCTTACTTCGGTTTGCCATGTAGAATTCCAAGAAAGGATTTCTGCCTATGTCACATGGTATGAGTCTTTCGAAGACTCAAAGTCCCTCTTCTAGAGAGGAGAGAGACCGCATGGATCAGATCCCTTATGCCTCGGCCATAGGATCTATCATGTACGCCATGCTATGTACTCGTCCTGATGTCTCGTATGCTTTAAGTATGACGAGCAGATACCAGTCAGATCCAGGTGAGCGTCACTGGATAGCGGTCAAGAATATTCTTAAGTACTTGAGAAGGACTAAAGAATATTTCTTGATATATGGGGGCGATGAGGAGCTAACTGTAAAGGGTTACAGTGATGCCAGCTTCCAAACCGACCAGGATGATTATCGGTCGCAGTCAGGGTTCGTGTTTTGTCTGAATGGCGGCGCTGTGAGCTGGAAGAGTTCGAAGCAGGACACAGTTGCTGATTCTACAACTGAGGCTGAGTATATTGCTGCATCAGAGGCAGCAAAGGAGGCAGTTTGGATCCGCAAGTTCGTTGCAGAGCTTGGGGTGGTTCCTAGCATTGCAGATCCCATAGAGCTCTATTGTGACAATAATGGGGCTATTGCGCAGGCTAAGGAACCTCGCTCACACCAGCGGACCAAACATATACTACGGCGCTTCCATCTCATTCGAGAGATCATCGATAGAGGAGATGTGAAGATATGCAGAGTACCCACAGAGGCGAATGTCGCAGATCCCCTGACCAAGGCTTTGGCACAGACAAAGCATGATGGTCACACTAGATCATTGGGTATTAGATACTACAGTGATTGGCACTAGTGCTAGTGGGAGATTGTTGGTGAGAGCCCTAGAGCCGATCATGTAATGATTGTATGGACTAATTTGTATCATATGTATAAATAAAGGCATGTTTTATGGTTATTATACTTACGTGTATTTGTGCCAATTAGCTAAGTATAATAATGTCCTTGAGTAGAAGGTTCTTATCTATATCAATCGATTGGTTGAATCGATAGTGAGATGATATAGAGAACACTACTCTAAATAATTCCTAGTCGAGTATTAACATTCAGGGACAATGTTAATACGTAGAGACTAGCATGTGAGTCAACATGATGACTTGATCTCACAAGTCATGGATATAGAGATATCAAGTTGACACATGGGTATGCATTGGAGAATGTATACTGAATGACCCGCCATGAGAAAGTATCATGGATCGTTATATGAGTGTCATATACTTTCTCATGTGGCTATTAGTATGACTATTAGTCCTTGGACCTGAAGTCACCATGGATTCCTACATAAGGAGTTACGTACTTTGGCTTCGTCAAACGTCACCCGTAAATGGGTGGACTATAAAGGCGATTACTGGGTATGTAACAAATTATGGAGAGGGATGTGAGTGATGTAGATGGGATCTATCCCTCCTATATGACGGGAGCGATATCGTATTCTTGATAGAGTTAGACCACAAAGTGCATGGCCATGCCCAAGTGAGTCAATATGAGATATTGAGCTCATTTGATTAGTGTGTGTCTACTTGGAGTTCAAGGTATAGATTGACTCGAGGATGACACGGTCTATGCCTCAATTGAGTTAATCTAGATATCAAGGATAGAGGGACATTATCATATATTGTGAGAGTCACAATTATTAGTCACAAGGTGATGTTGGATCTCAACATTCTTGTAACTTGGGTAGCAATGATGTGTTGCTAGATACCGCTCATTGCTTATGTTTCTAAGAGGTTAGAAGCATTGCCAACGTTACAAGAACCTATAGGGTCACACGCAAAGAACAAATAGATGGAGAAAAATTGAAGTCAAGTTTGACTTGGCTAAATATGGAAAGTCCATAAAAGGCAAGTTTGACTTGACCTAAATCCAAATCAAGTTTGACTTGACTTGGTTCCACTTCAAGTTAGACTTGACATGGGAGAAGAAATGGAGTCAAGTTTGACTTGACTATTTATGGAAAGTCCATAAAAGGCAAGTTTGACTTGACCAAAACCCATCTCACCTTTGTTTGACCGAGTGATGACTTGGTTTCCCCCCCCCATTTGAATTTCGAATTCAAATTGAAAGGGGATATGGAAGGCCACCTAATGGCAATTAGTAGCCATTATGGCCGGCCACTTAATGGCCATTAATGGCCATTAAGTGGCCGGCCACAAGAGAGAACAAAAAGGGATTTTGTTCCCTTTTTGTGTGTGGCTTTTCATTTTTCTCTCTTTGAGTTTTGGTGGATTTTTCTTCTTCCTCTCCTCCTCTTGGCCAAAAACACAGAGGGTGCTAGCACACCTAAGTTTTCGATCCATCTATCTGTTCGCGTGGATACGTATAGAGGAGTGTCTACTTTGATACTCTACGAGATCCGGCGGCCTCTTGGACAAGCGGGAAAGCGAAGGGCTACGCGTCAAGGGTAATGACCTTATCGTGTAGATCTAGTGTAGATTTAGATATTAAACTCGTACTCGTATTTGTTTTATAAGTTCGCACGGATCCGTGGCCGAGATTCTGGGGTTTCCGCAACGCAAAAAGCGGTTTTTGTGGCCTAGAATTTCCAACAAAAGCTTCTCTAAGTTTGAAAAAGCTTTAAAAATTAAAGCTTCTCTCCTTTCCTATCTCTCCCCCTTTGCCATATATCAAAATAAATATAGCAGATAAGTAAATTGCAAAAAAATCTAGATATGGATCAATTCAAGGTTAAGAAATTGCATAATTTGCTGTACTGAACCAATTCAAGATATGGACTAAACCAAACCAGTTTCAATTTTCTCTTTTAGGGTCCTGTCTGTTGGAGCAATCAGCCCTAAGATGGTCCGAAGTGATCATAGGTTTTGATGTTTGGGAAAGGGTTTAAGTTAGGTTCTCCCTTGTATTCTTATATGTGCATGTTGAGTGTGCAAGTTGTACAGGTTACACATATGGTCTTAACTGGATGGCCTCAGTACGCTGAAGGATGGCATGGAGGCAAGCTGGAGGCTTGCGTGCGCATCCGAGGGACCTTGGAGAGTAGGGACGATGAGCTGATGGGCGCGGACTTCGAGGTGTACGTGAAGGGTGGCATGGAGGTAAACTGGAGGTTTGCGTGCGCATCCGAGGGACGAGGGCCGAAGATGAAGAGGGCGCGAAGGCAACAGTCGAGGCTGCATAGGAGGAGTCAGTCAAGTCGTGAGGATTGAGTGTTGTGTGAATGTACTCGGGAAAGGGTTCAGCTAGGGACCAGTCGACTGCCCTGGGGGCAGTCGACTGGTAGGTGGCTGGTGAGCTAGCAAATTCGAACGTTGGGAGTGTCAATGGTCGAATTTGGATGGCACCAGTCGACTGCCCTGGGGGCAGTCGACTGGTAGCGAGAAATCAGCCCCAAGCCCTATTTAAAGAGGACGTCGTGGTGGCTGAGTTTCTTGAGGAAACTTGTCTTGGTTAAGGGCAAGTTAGTAGTCTTCGTGTCCAGAGCATTGGTTGGTGTTGTGGTGAGGTTTCTCCACCCACAAGGAGCGACACGTGATAGCCGGAGGTTATCCGGGGAGTGATCCACCGATGGATTGTTGGATTAGTCACCCGGCCGGGGTGGATATCAACTAAATACGGTTTGTTAGCGTTGTTCCTTTGTTTTTATTGTTTATTATTATTGTTTCCGCTGCGCATACTAACAACGTAGGAAGAACAAGCCGAGATTTGCTATTCACCCCCCTCTAGCAAGGCGTATCGATCCTTACACTGTCTAACCCAATTAGCTACTTACTGACTGTTATAAACAATAGTTTTTGCTAGGGTTAGTCAAGTTAAGTGTTCTGTTCAAGTTAGATTTTTTAAACTTGACACTTAACTTGATTACTGTGTAGGTTGTATTTAGTGCAACAATTACTGCAGATGCACTGACTTAAAGCATCTTGAATTAAGGCAAAGACCTAAGCATCTCAACCCTTTCTAGGTTATCAATCAAAAAGTACCCTAAGGTGCTTGTGAGATGCTGGCTTCTAGATCTATAGGTGTATGCAGTTCTAGGGTTAGGGCCTAAGCTAAGTCCATTTGCGAAAAAGTCCTAGTTTTGAGGGGGGTAGTTTTTAAAATAAAACTAAGTCGAGAAATTAATTTTTAAAATTTGAAAAAAAAATTCAAACCAAGTAATGCTGATTTTGAAATTATGTAAAGCAGTTTTAAAATTCGTTTATAAACTAATTTTCAAATCAAGTAGAGCAGTAAGAAAACCAAAAGTAGAGTTAACCTATTCTACTAAGCACAATCCTAACTGCCTTCTTAATGAGCTGAACTCAGACTCAGGTAGGGGTTTAGTGAATATGTCAGCCAGGTTAGATTTAGAGTCTACATGCTTAAGGACAATTTCACCCCTGGCTACATGGTCTCTTACAAAGTGGTGTTTCACTTCTATGTGTTTAGTTCTGGAATGTTGAATTGGATTTTTAGTTAGATTAATTGAGCTTATGTTATCAATGAAGACTTGGGTTTGATTATAGTCAAGCTGGAAGTCTTTAAGAGTGTGCATCATCCATAAGAGTTGTGCTACACATTCTCCTAATGCAACATACTCAGCTTCGGTTGTGGATAAGGCTACGTAGTGTTGCTTTCTGTTGCACCAACTTACTAGGCTGTTTCCTAAGAGTTGGCAACTTCCTCTTGTACTTTTTCTATCTAGCTTACAACCAGTATAGTCAGAGTCTGAATATCCTGATAGTTTAAAAGTTGAGGTCCTAGGATACCAAATCCCTATATTTAGGGTGCCCTTAATGTATCTTAATATTCTTTTTAAGGCTGCTAAGTGTGTTTCCTTAGCACAGGTTTGGTATCTAGCACACATTCATACCGAGAAGAGGATATCACGTCTGCTGGCTGTAAGGTATAGTAGGCTTCCAATCATACTCCTGAAAGTTTAAGGTCTACATGTTTTCCATTAGGGTCACTATCTATTTTTATATTAGTGGCTATAGGAGTACTTATGCTTTTAGAGTTATCTATTTTAAATATCTTTATTAACTCTTTAGCATATTTGGATTGATGGACATAATTTCCATCCCTAGTTTGTTTAATTTGTAACCCTAAAAAAAAGTTGAGCTCACCAACTAAGCTCATTTCAAATTCATTTTCCATTATTTTCACAAATTCTTTTAGAAAATTAGAGTTGGTGGACCCAAAGATTATGTTATCGACGTAGATTTGGGCAATAAATATTTCTTTTCCTAATGTTTTAATAAATAGGGTTGAATCGATTTATCCTTGTTTAAATTCTTTAGAAATTAGATAAGTGGATAAGCGTTCATACCAGGCCCTAGGTGCTTGTTTTAGTCCATAAAGTGCTTTGGTAAGTTTGTAAACATGGTTAGGTCTTTCTAAGTCCTCAAAACCAGGGGGTTGTCCTACATAGACTTCTTCCTTAATGAATCCATTTAGAAAGGCTGACTTTACATCCATCTGGTATAGTTTAAATCCTTTATAGGATGCAAAGGCCAATAACATCCTAATGGACTCACGTCTAGCTACCGCGGCATAGGTTTCGTCATAATCTAACCCTTCTACTTGACTGAATCCCTTCGCTACTAAGCGGGCTTTATTTCTGATTATTTCTCCTTGATCATTTAACTTGTTCTTAAAAACCCACTTAGTGTTAATGATGGATTTGCCCTCAGGTTTAGGTACTAACTCCCAGACTTGGTTCCTCTCAAATTGGGCTAATTCTTCTTGCATAGCTATGATCCAATCAGGATCAGGTAGAGCTTCCTCTATAGTCTTAGGTTCTATTTTTGAAATTATTGCTATCTGACTAAGGTATCTATAGGAACGACCTAGTTGTGACTCCTAGAGTTGGATCACCCACAATTTGATCGGTTGGGTGACTAAGTCTGGGTTTCTTGGTTTTTCTAGATCTTGGTTCAGCCTCAGGTCCGGCTGGTCGGTTTGGTTCACTATTTGATTCAACTCTTTCAGTCAGTTCAATTATTGGTTCATTTAATTCACTAGTTGGTTCAATAGTTAGTTCGTTGATGGGTTCAATTAAGGATTCAATAGCTTGTTCATTATCGTCTTGATTAGTATTTGATGAAGTTAGATTTGGATTTGAGTTAATTTCTTCATCAAATATTAGATTGGTTGTTTCTTCAATTTTCTTAGTTTGTTCGTTGTAAACCCTATAGGCTCTACTTGTTGTTGAGTATCCTAAGAAGATGCCTGGTGTTGACTTAGACTAAAATTTACCTAGGTAGTCATTGGTGTTTAGGATATAGACTTTGCATCCAATGACCCTTAGGTAGTGTAGGTTTGGAAGTCTATGGTAGTATAATTCATAGGGTGTTTTGTTGTGTCGCTTGTTGATCAGAACCCTATTTTGGATGTAACATGCGGTACTAATTGCTTCTGCCCAATATTGATTAGCTAAGTTGAATTCATTGAGCATAGCCCTAGCGACTTCCTGTAGAGTTCTATTTTTCCTTTCAACTATCCCATTTTGCTGGGGGGTTCTAGGACACGAAAATTCGTGTATATAACCATTTACCTTACAAAATTCCTCGAACCGTAGATTTTCAAATTCTCCCCCATGGTCACTCCTAAGTCTTTTAATTTTAGTATCATTTTGGTTTTCAATTACCTTACAAAAGTCATTGAATAGGTTTAGGGTTTCATCTTTGCTCTTTAGAAACCTAACCCAGGTAAACCTAGAATAATCATCAACTATTACTAAGCAGTATCGGTTTCCACTTAGTGACTTGGCTCCATGTGAATCAAATAGGTCAAGGTGCAGGAGCTCAAGTGTGGTTTGAATTTGATCAGATTGGATAAGTCTATGATTAGACCTGGTTTGTTTACCTTAATTACATGATTCACATATTAAGTTTTCATGATTTTTAATTTTAGGAATACCTTTAATTAAGCCAAGTTGGGTGATTTTTGAAATAGTTCTTAGATTAGTGTGACCTAATCTCCTATGCCAGAGGATTGATAGTTCTAACTGAGTTAACATGCATTTAGGTACTAGGGGTAGGTTTATAGTGTAAACATTATTTTTCCTAGTACCCTTAAGCATGATTTCTGAGTCATGCATGTTTCTAATCAGGCAATTAGAATTGGTGAAGGTAACTATATAACCAGAATCACACAACTGACTTATGCTATGTAAGTTAAATTTGATATTTTTAACCAAAAGAACTTTCTTAATCACAAGGTCAGATTTAAGTTCAATATTACCTGACCCAATTACCTTGTGTGTAGCATTGTTCCCAAATGCCACTAAGCCTAGGTTTTTGAACTTGAGTTTGGTGAATTTCAATTTATCTCTAGTCATCCATTGGTCCAAATTCTCAAACTGGTGGAGCAACCGCTATCCAACATCCATTGGTCCAAATCTTTATGTTCCTACACATAAAGAGTTTTGTTGATTTGGATTCCAATTAGAATCAGGAATAGCCTAAATTGATTTTCACAGCCTAGTCTGTCTCACCCAATCTAGGGTTTTCAATCACGTTAGTCTTATAGGTTTTGTGAGACAGGTTTTGATAGATAATATTATTTTTAAAAAAATTATGATTTATTTTGAAAAACTTAAGTTAATTTTGAAAAAAATGAATTTATTTTGAAAAGAATGATTAAATCTACAACTAACTGAAGATTTGTGTTATATTCGAATTTGACAGAGACTAATTTGAATTTGAATTTCAAAGATTGGCTTCCAGGTCTTGGCGAGGCACTAGGCCTTCTTTGGCCGTTGCCTTATTGGATCATCAACCCTTTCCTTGACAAAGCCTTTCAGTGAAATTTCATTTTCAAAATTAATATTTGAAAAATTCTAGTCTAACTAGTTTGGGTCTTGGATCGGTAGCTTCGGCTAGTTTCACCAGTCTAAAGAGACCACGTAGAGAATACTTGACCTCATTAGAATTGGTTTCCCTAACGTACTATCATCTCACCTCCACCCAATACTATGTTGTCAAATTTCAGTTAAGTTGGTTCAGTCCTTAAACTAATCAGTCCTAAGTCTAAGCATGGTAAATTACGGGAATTAAGTAGACAATCAAACAAGCAAATTGAAGGAAACAATTTTATCTAACAACAAATATTGTTTTCAATTTGGCTCCCACTGGACTAAAGCCACGATAATGGTTTGGCAAGATGTGAATCTTGTCCTTGGGGATCCAATATTGATTTGATCCAGTTTATTTGTTCAGGCAAAGTTTGGGTACCCATGCCTGAACTTTATTTCTGGACTGATTCAATACAACAAAGTAGGATCTTTGTCTAGATTTGGTTATATAGCCTACTCCGGATCGATTTAGAACCGACTTCTATTTTCCAAGAATCATATCAAGACCCTTGGAACCAGAAGTGAATCGTTCTAAAACTGACCTAAGGTCCTTAACTTGAGTTTTCAAGGAGGAGTTCTCTTTTTCAAGTTTTTCAACTTGAATAGAGGTTCCTTCTTGAACCATCTCAATTAAGGGTCTAGAGTCAGCTTCCTCTTTCAGGAATTTTACTTCCTGTCGGAGAGATTCGACTCGGAGTTTAGCTTTCGCCAAATCTCGAGAAAGATACGAAATTAACTCGTTTAATTGAATTCTTGTAAAATCACTTACAGTTATTTCGTCGTCCTCTGAGAATGTGAGTTTGCCGTCGTTCGGCTCCCACTCTGACTCTGTCTCTATTTCTTCTGAGGCGGTTAGTGCGAGCAGGTTCGACTGTGGGACCTCTTCTTCTTCGGAGGAGGAGGACTCGTCCCACGTTGCCTGATGTGCCTTCTTCTTTCTTGTCTTCTTTGTTTCCTTCAGGTTGGGGCATTCAGTCTTGTAGTGGCCCTTCTTCTTGCACTTGTAGCAGGTCACGTTGGGTTTGATCTTTTCATTTGAGGGTTCAGTTGGTTCATCCTTTCTTCGGCTGACTTTTCTTCTGTTAGTCTGGTTCTTTAGTTCTTTGTAGTAGTCTCGAGCTAGCCGAACCAACTTAGGCCGATTTCCCTCGCTATCTTCAGAGTCTGAATCTGAGTCAGTCTCGGGTGCAGGTTGAGGCTTCTTTTTGGTTGTCCTTCCAGTTTTACCTGCAACAAAGGCGATACCTTTCTCGGCCAAATTGTAGTTAGTCTGTTCATGTAATTGAAGTTCAGAAAAAAGTTCATCTAATTTGATTTTGGAAAGATCCCTAGAAACTTTGTAAGCATCTACCATAGATGCCCACAAGGTGTTTCTTGGGAAAGCGTTAAGGGCATACCTTATTAGGTCACGGTTTTCTACCTTGTGACTAATGGTGTGTATACCACCGTTCATCAGCTCCTGGATTCTGGCGTGGAGCTGAGCTGCTGATTCTCCTCCGTTCATCTTGATGGTGTATAGTTTGTTTAGCAGAAGGTCCCTCTTGCTGATTTGGGTGTCGGAGGTTCCTTCGTGTAGTTCGATCAGCTTACCCCAGAGTTCTTTGGCGCTATTGAATGGAGCCACCCGGTTCAGCTCCTCTTTTGTTAGACCGCATTGGAGGTCTGGGTTGGTTTAGCATCCGCTTCAATTCTTCTTTTCAGAGCGGTATCCCACTCAGTGTATGGATGTGGTACTCCTTCAGCGTTCTTTGGAATCTCCAGTCCAGACTGGATGATTATCCACATGTCCACCTGAGTTTTCAGGTGGACCTCCATTCGACTTTTCCAGTAGGAAAAGTCTTCTCCACTAAAAAGTGGAGGTCTGGCTGTGCTGAATCCTACTTGCATGGCCATTAAGGATTTTGACAGAAAAAGAGAAAAAAAAACTTTGTCCCAAGACTTGGTCTTGGATTAGTAGTGCAGGAAAAAGAAAATTAAATATCGAGGGGTGTTGCACCGGTCTCGATTAACGATAAGAATTCAAAAAATTAAGAAATAATTTTATGAAAATCCAAAAAATTCTCAAACTGGTGGTTGCAGCAAATTTGAGCTTCCCCGCTCTAATACCACTTGTTGGATCGAGAGAAACGATAGAGGGGGGGTGAATATCGTAAATCTTTTCGGATTAAAAATAAGAGCATACGCAGCGGAAAATTAAATCACAACACAAAGACGCAAGCAGTTTTACTTGGTTCGGAGTCGCGGTCGGCTCCTACTCCAAGGCCCATGGTCGTTGACCATTTACTGCGGGCAATTCTATATGTGCAAAAAGTTTACAGAAATAGATTACAAGATTAGTACAGTAAACTAAAAGAAAGCCGCTCTTTGTTACCGACGTCCGGAGTAGATCGTATTTTCGGAGCTCGTCGGCACTTGTAACTCGAGACGGGAGGTTTCTGGGACAGAGCGCTGGAGCAGAAGAGCGTGAATGCGTTGGAAGAATTGTTCTGCAAAGCCTTGGGGTCGAGGGCCCTTTTATAGCCCCTGGGGGCGCCCGTAACGTCGGGGGAGCCCCCCCACGTGTCAGCTGATCCGAGTTCTTCTCGGTCAGAACTGATCCCTTCAATCTAGGGATCAAGCTTTGACGGGGGCACCCGGGACGCTGGGGGCGCCCGAGTTGATCGGGTCAACTCTTATCCGTTGGCTTCACTGGCTTTCGCTTCGTTAGCTTGAACTGGGGGGCGCCCGGACTATCCGGGGCGCCCGGGAGCATGGGGGGGCGCCCGGGAGCACGGGGGCGCCCCGCCCATGAGCTGTCGAAGCACTTCTTTTGATTCATCTATTTTGTATTCACCTTGGGGGCGCCCGGGACACTCCGGGCACCCTACTCAGCTACTGCCTCACTCCTTTAAGGCTCTCTGAGCTGCAGACACTCGTTCCTTCGGTCCTGCATCCAGGGTTAGTCCAAAATAACATAAAGCAATGATATGTTAGTTTTATACAACCTTAGCTGTCTTGGTTCTGACTTTGGGTCTCCCCAATGGAGCCCTAGGTCGAACCGACTCCTACTGTTCCCTCGACGGGGAACGCGTCCTCACCTACTCCTCTCGGGAGAATTTACCTGATGCCAACCGGCTCCTCTCGAGAGACCTTCGCTAGGTCTTTGTATCCTGGCACTCCATCGCCAGGTGCCTAGCAGTCCTTCGCTAGGGCTTTGTATCCTGGCATTCCTTCGCCAGGTGCCTAGCAGTCCTTCGCTAGGACTCTTCCTGCACACTTGAGTAACATGTTAGATAACAAATAAGACTTAACTTTTGAACCCTTTGCCATTTATCAAAACACAGGTTCGACTTGGGTGCTATCTGCACCAACACTATTTGATTGTAGTACTATCATATTATTGAATGGAAGTAGATATTGTTTTGTGATCATTGATGACTTCACTAGATATACATGGACTTACTTTTTAAAATATAAGGACCAAACCTTAGATGTTTTTCTTTCCTTTTGTAGAAGAGTTGAAAATGAAAAATCATCAACAATTAAAACAATTAGAAGTGATCATGGAGGTGAATTTCAAAATCAACGGTTTTTAGAATTCTGTCAAGATAGAGGGTATAGGCATGAGTTCTCCACTCCTAGAACACCACAACAAAATAGTGTTGTAGAGAGGAATAACCGTGTTTTACAAGAGGCTGCACGAAGCATGCTCAGTGAGTACTCACTCCCGAGTTACCTATGGGCTGAAGCTGTAAATACAGCTTGCTATGTGCAAAATCGAGACCTCATCCATAGGTTCTTAGGAAAGACTCCCCATGAACTTTGGTTTGGAAAACCACCTACGGTTAAACATCTTAGGGTGTTTGGTTGTAAGGTGTTCATTCTAAACACCAAGGACCATCTTGGAAAGTTCACGGCAAAGGCTGATGAAGGAATACTAGTCGGGTATTCCCTAGTTAGCAAAGCCTATCGAGTCTACAACAAGAAATCTAGATTGGTTGAAGAGTCTTTTGATGTTGTCTTTGAAGAAATTCTAAAAGTTAATGGTCAACCAGAAGATGAAGTCCAATTCAAACTTAGAAGACTAAGTTTGAATGAGAGTCCAGATTGTGTTGATAGTGATGAATCTGATGACGGTGAGCCGAAACAACTTCTTGATCAGCCGGATCCTGAGGCTGAGCTTGTGTCTAGTGAACCCATTCAAGAAGCACCACCAACACCTAGGCAAACTAGATTAGCCTCTAGTCATCCCTAAGACCAAATTGTTGGAGACATCCACCACGGGGTTAGAACAAGATCATTCTTCCAGAATGAGGCTAATGAAGTTGCTTTAATTTCCGAAATTGAACCTAGGAAAATTAATGAAGCATTAAATGATCCTGATTGGATCATTGCAATGCAAGATGAACTAGGTCAATTCGAAAGGAGTCAAGTTTGGGACTTAGTCCCTAGACCTAAGAAGACCACCATCATTGGAACCAAATGGGTCTTCAAAATCAAATTGAACCATAAGGGAGAAATCATTAGAAACAAGGCACGCTTAGTAGCCAAGGGCTATAGTCAAGTTGAAGGCCTTGATTATGATGAGACCTATGCTCCCGTAGCACCATTAGAGTCCATCTGATTGATGCTTGCATTTGCAGCACATCGTGATTTTAAATTATATCAAATGGACGTCAAATCGGCCTTCTTAAGTGGTCTAATTAGAGAAGAGGTTTCTGTTGAACAACCACCGGGGTTTGAGAGTTCCGAATTTCCAAACCACGTCTTCAAGCTAAAAAAGGCACTCTATGGCCTCAAGCAAGCACCCCAAGCTTGGTACGAGCGGTTGTCAACATTCCTAATTGAGAAGGGTTTTGTTCAAGGCCAAATAAACCCTACACTATTTCTACGAAGAGATGGTGACAATATTTTTGTGGCCCAAGTATATGTCGATGGCATAATTTGTGGCTCAAATAACAAGGGCTATTTTAAGGAATTCATTGGACACATGGAAAGTGAATTTGAAATGAGTCTAGTGGGAGAGTTGACTTTCTTCCTTGGACTTGAAATCAAACAAACCCGAGATGGGATCCATGTGCATCAATCGAAATACACACAAGAAATGCTCCGTAAATTCAATATGAGTGTTTCAAAAGAGGTAACCACTCTCATGGCTACAAACACAAGATTAGACAATGATGAGAGTGGTAAATCCGTTGATTTAACTCAATATAGGATCATGATAGGTAGTTTGCTATACCTCACAGCTAGTCGACCTGATATTCTTTCGCTGTGGTATGTGCTCTAGGTATCAAGTCTGTGCCAAGGAATCTCATTTAATCGCCGTTAAGAGAATTTGAGATATCTGAAAGGCACCATTGGAGTCGGTCTTTGGTACCCCCGTACGAATCATTTGATCTAATTGGCTACACCGATTCCGACTACGCTGGATGTAAGTTGGATCGGAAAAGCACAAGTGGGGGTTGCCAATTTCTAGGATCATCTTTAGTTAGTTGGTCAAGTCGGAAGCAACATTGTGTTGCTCTCTCCACGACCGAGGCAGAATATATTGCTATGGGAGAGAGTGTATCGCAATTGTTGTGGATGATTCACATCCTAGAGGATTATGGATTAAGTTACAAAGGTGTGCAAGTGTTGTGTGACAACATTAGCACAATTAATCTAACCAAGAATCCAGTCCATCATTCTAGGACCAAACATATTGAAGTGCGTTACCACTTCATTAGGGATCATGTCACTAGGGGAGATATTGTACTCTCACATGTAGAGTACAAGTCAAACCTCGCTGACATTTTCACTAAACCACTCCCCGAAAATGAGTTTAGCTTCTTAAGAAGGGAGTTGAGAATGTGTCGCGCTTCATAGTTTTCAAAATGCATCCAAAACCCTTTGTGATCATTTCGAAATTGTTGGGATACAATTGGGCAACTTTGGGGACATCTCACACAAACTATAAGGTTTACCAAAATGTTTTTGGTTGCTAGAAATGGGGGTGAGATGCTAGGATCAACTAAATTTCTCAAAATGTCAATGCATCCCTTGAGAAATTAAGTTGACGAGATAAAAATCACTTCGGTGACCAAGTATGGGGAAAACCAATGCATAATATATGTGTATTTGGCTCCATGATCATACTTGGACATTCCGATCAAGGAAACTTGATTGGAAATTTAAATTTGACATAAAACTTGTTTGAAATTGAGTGAACGATTGTTGATTGAGTTTGACTCCACTTGGGTGGAACAAAGTGATTGTTGAACCTCTAAGGACCTTTGATCCTTGTTTAGGGATCAATTTTAGTCATGAGATCATGTCTAACTTCGATAAATTACATCAGATCTCGTTAGGAAGAGTTTGAAAAGTCTGAAACTGCAAGTTTCAGATCGTATCAGGGAGTATCAGGAACCCTGATCGGTCACTGGACGATCAGGCATAGGGCTGATCGGTCCCGGACCGATCTGGCTCCTTCCTTGTGATCGGTCCATAGACCGATCAGAGGGCAGCAGTGACTTGGAAATTTTGTCCAAACATTCTGTGCTTGCCTGGATCGGTCCCCGGACCGATCTGGCACCTGTGGGATCGGTC
>JAGFNQ010001093.1:0-49362 GCA_024364735.1 Boesenbergia rotunda
CATACAACATTCCATACATTATGTAGCATTTAATCAAACATGTAGTAGCATATGGCACACCCTAACCCTTGGTTAGGGTAGTGGCCGAAACTTTAGAGGACATCATGCAACTTATTCGCAAACAATTATGCTACAGGCGAGGGGCACTTACCTTTTTCGCTAAATCCTTAGGGTATACCCTTAACTTGGAGGGATGGTACCCTTAACTTGGAGGGATGGTACCCTTAACTTGGAGGGATGGTGCCCTTGGTCCTTGCCCTTGAGATCCTTGAATGCTCCTTGTCTTGCAAGAGGTACTCAAGGGAGTTTAGGGAATGTCAACCCTAACCTTGGGTTTCGGCAACCACAAGGGGAGAGTGTTGCTTGGCTTCGGTGGAGAAGGGGAGAAGAAGGTGGCTTTCGGCCACTTGGGGAGGGGAGGAAGAGTGGTGTTTGGAGGGAGGAGTGGAAGGGGGCTCTCGGCAATAGCAAGAGGAGGGAATGAGTGATTGTGCTCTCACACTCTCCTCCCCCTTTTATACTTAGTGAAGAGGCATGGTGCCTCTTCACTAAGCACCCTTTCACCAAGGGGTGTTTCACCAAGAGTTTTCTTCCACCTCTTCACCTTCCCTAACCCTTAACAAGGATTTCCCTACTTCCTTCTCAACATCTTCTCCCCTGGTGAGATGGTCACCAAGTCTACTCCTCAAGGCTTTGCTTGCCAAGAGTACCAAGGTTCAATCCTTGGTGAGAGCACATTTTTGCTCCTCTTGGTTTTAATCAAGCATAAGCCCACTAAGCCCATTCCATTCCATATGATTTCATGAATTCGAATTCATGAAATCACATATGTGATCCATGAATCACATTTCACTCCTTATGTAATTTCATAATCCTTCTTAATCAAATCTTATAATCAATCATGAAATTACATACTTCACATTTTGCATAATCACATCATAATGTAATCACATGAAATCATACTCTTATGCAATCACATGAAATCATCAATTAAAATTTATGCAATCGCATATAGGGGTTTCATGAAATCACATATTGGGACTTTTATTTCTTATCAAATAAAGTCGTACAATTGCATTGAGAAAAGAAAAACAAGCCCAAAAATTTGGGGCGTTACATGGACACCGTCCGACTTACCTCGGGTCGGACGTGGACCGCTACGCCCGATCGGGCCCGACCGAACGTGGAACGCCACGCCCGATCGGCGCCGGGGCCGGTGGGTGCGTGAGAGCCAGCTCACTTATAACTTGCCTTAGCAAGAGTCTGGACACCGTCCGACTTACCTTGGTCGAGCGTGGACCGCCACGCCCGACCGGGCCCGACCGAACGTGGAATGCCACGCTCGCTCGGCGCCAGGTCCGGTGGGTGCGTGAGGACAAGCTCACTTATAACTTTCAGGGATGATTTTTTTTTCTGTAGAGTCAGAGTTTTTGTTATCCTTTCTTCTGAGTACAGTTACAATAATCATTCCCCTCCTCTCTCCTCATGGTACAATTTCAAATGCACTGCGCTCCAGGGCCGCCCTAGCCACCTCCCTTGAGCATCTTGCAGATAGTAGGCTCCCGATCCCGGTGCCTCGACCACTAGGAATGGGCCACTCCATGGGGGCTCTAGTTTGCCTACTTCTCCAACGGGCTTGACTCTTTTCCATACCTTGTCCCCTACCTGGAAGTGTCGGGGGATAACTTTCTGGTTGTATCGATTCCGCATCCTCTGCTGGTAAGCGGCCATGCGGACGGTAGCCTTAGCTCGGACCTCCTCAATCAGATCTAGCTCAGCTCGTCTCTTCTCCGCATTGTCTTCTCCATATAAATGTCTCCTGTCAGACTCACACCGACCTCCATGGGGACTACTGCTTCACTGCCATAGACTAACTGGAAGGGAGTGCATCCCGACCCCTCTTTGGGCGTGGTGCGAAGGGCCCACAGGACCCCCGGCAACTCATCCACCCAGGATCCGCCGACTTGATCCAACTTAACTTTGAGCCCTTTTAGAATCTCCCTATTAGCTACTTCGGCCTGACCGTTACTCTGGGGGTATGCCACGGAGGTGAAGGCCTGCTTGATCCCAAATTCCTTGCACCACTTTCTGATTATCTGACCTTGAAATTGCCGACCATTATCTGATACCAGCTTATGAGGTATGCCATACCGGCACAAAATGTTCTGCCAAAGGAATTTCTTCACTGCTTGCTCAGTGATCCGAGCTAGGGCTTCTGCCTCGACCCACTTGGAGAAGTAATCTACTGCCACCAACAGGAATTTTTTCTGACCAGCCGCTCTGGGGAAGGGTCCCACTATATCCATGCCCCACTGATCGAAAGGACATGATGTAACGGACGCTCGCAACATCTCCACCGGTCGGTGGGACAGATTCTGGTACTTCTGACAAGAAAGGCAGGAAAGAGCCATCCTCTCTGCATCCTTCTGAAGGGTCGGCCAAAAGTAACCGGCCAGCAGGACCTTCCGAGCCATGGACCGACCTCCTGAATGATTTCCGCAGCACCCCAAATGCACTTCTCTAAGTACATAGTCCGCATCTTCCTTTCCGAGACACCTGGCTAGGGGTCGGGAAAAAGCCCGCTTGTACAATGCGTCCCCGATCAGGGTGAACCGGGCTGCTCTGATCTTCAATATTCGAGCTTGCTCGGGGTTGTCTGGAAGAGTTCCATCCTTCAGGAAGGCGATGAATGGAGCTCTCCAGTCCCCCCTATCTCCATTTCTGCTTCCCTCTCGACCTGAGCCACTAACATGACTTGAGGGGAAGGCTTGGGGAAGACCCACGGACGGACAGAACTGGCCAACCAGGCTAACTCATCCGCCTTGGCATTGTCCCCTCGGGAGATCTGCGTAATCTGAACTTCTTGAAATTCTGCCCGTAATTGTTGATATGCCTCCACGTAAGCCTGTAACTTCTCGTCATTCACTTCGAACCGCTCGGCCACCTGTTGAGTCACTAATTGAGAATCAGAATGCAAGATGACCCGAGTGGCCCCGACCTGTCTGGCTGCTTGGAGGCCTGCTAAAAGGGATTCGTATTCTGCTTGGTTATTGGTAGCATGATACTCTAGGCGCACGACCAAATGGATGGGGTCTCCCTTGGGAGACATCAATAAGATTCCAACGCCACTCCCTGCCCGGGTGGCTGACCCGTCCACATATATTTTCCAGGCCTCCTCCTCTTCCTCTGCATGCAGTTCGCTTAAGAAGTCTGCTAAGGCCTGAGCTTTGATTGCAGTTCTGGGCTGATACTGAATATCATATTCGCTCAGTTCAGTAGTCCACTTGACCATCCAACTTGAGACTTCAGGGTTGATCAAGACCTTCCCGAGTGTGCTATTGGTCAGCACTCGGATAGGATGAGCCAAGAAATAGGGTCGCAATCGCCGAGCCATCAACACAAGGACATAAGCTAATTTCTCGAGTGTAGTATACCTACACTCGACCTCTTTAAATAAGTGCCCAAGAAATAGACCGGCTGCTGCTCGGTCTCTTTCTGGATTACAAGCACAGCACTCGCAGCTTCCTTAGTAGCAGATAAGTAAACGTACAAGGGCTCTCCTTCCTCGGACTTGGCTAGTATTGGCAGACTGACCAAGTATGCCTTCAATTCTTCGAAAGCTCGGTCACACTTGGCATCCCACTGGAATTTGGAGGCCTTGCGTAGGGTCTTGAAAAATGGCAGACTTCTGTCGGCAGACCTGGAGATGAACCGGGATAAGGCCGTGATCCTCCCGGTCAGGCGCTGAACCTCCCTTAGATTTTTGGGCGGTGGCATGTCTAGCAGAGCTTTTACTTTGCCCGGATTGGCTTCTATTCCTCTCTCGGTCAGGATGTAGCCCAGGAATTTCCCGCTCTTGGCTCCGAACAGACATTTCGTAGGATTGAGTTTGAGGCCATACCTCCGCAGGGTGCAACAAGTTTCTCGCACGTCTGCTATGAGGTCGGCAGCCCGGGCGGACTTGATGAGGATATCATCGACGTACACCTCCACGTTTCTGCCGAGCTGTTCTTTAAAAACCTTATTCATCAGCCTCTGGTAAGTTGCCCCGGCGTTCTTGAGTCTGAAGGGCATAACGGTGTAGCAATAAGTACCTTCGGCAGTGACAAAACTGACCTTCTCCTGGTCACCTGGGCATAAGGGGACTTGGTGATATCCCTGATAGGCATCGAGCATGCAGATAAGTTCACTCCCAGCGGTAGAGTCCACCATCTGATCGATTCGGGGGAGCGGGTAGCAATCTTTGGGGCAAGCTTTGTTAAGGTCTCTAAAGTCGATACAGACCCTCCATTTGTCTCCTGGCTTGGAGACCAGCACCACATTGGCCAGCCAGGCTGGGAATTGAACTTCTCGGATGTGCCCGACTCCCAGCAGTCTCTCCACCTCTGCCTGAATGATCTTATTATGTTCAGGGCTAAAATCTCTTTTCTTTTGCTTCACGGGTCGGGCGTCAGGGTACACGTGCAGCTTGTGCTCCATTACCTCCGTTCTGACCCCTTTAAGATCTTGTTGGGACCAGGCAAATACATCTCGGTTCTGAGTCAGACATTCTATTAGCTGCTGTCTGAGGTCGGGTGATAATCCCGGAGTTATCTTTACTTTAGTTTCTTTTTGGTCGGGCAAAAGTTGGACCTCTTCCTCTTCCTCCATCAACTCAGCCCAGGGGGAAGGCGGAGAGGTCTGTACCATGTTACAGTTGGCCGGCGCAGGTCGGAAGGTCTTGCTTACCTCTACTTGGACATCATTCACATAGCATCGGCGGGCGACCTTCTGATCTCCTCTGGCTTCACCGACCTGATCTCCTACCGGAAATTTGACCTTCAGATAGAAAGTGGACATCACTGCCCGGAACTCATTCAGGGCCGGTCGGCCCAGGATAGCATTGTAAGCTGAAGGGGAGTCCACTATTAAGAAGGTAGACCACCTGGTTCTTCTTAAAGGTTCCTCGCCAAGTGATATGGCCAGCTTGATCTGCCCCAGCGGATGAACCTCATTCCCTGTGAATCCAAATAAGGGTGTGGCCATGGGCTGCAGCTCAGTCATTTCAATCTGTAGTTGCTCAAATGCCTTCAAATATAAGATGTTCACTGAGCTGCCTGAATCCACTATGGTACGATGGATCTGATAGTTGGCTATGACCACCGTGATGACCAGGGTATCATCATGCGGTACTTCTATTCCTTGTAGGTCGGCGGGACCGAAGCTAATCTGTGGTCCCTGAGCTTGAGCAGAACTGCAGCCCACTTGATAAATGTCGAGGCGTCGGGCCTGCGACTTCCGAGCTCTGTTGGAATCTCCGTAGGTAGGCCCGCCCGAGATGACGTTGATGGACCCCGTGCACAGAGTTTTGCTGATTGGCCTGTTCCTCGCTGGCGTTTTCCGGCTCGGGCGAGCCTGGAGTCGGGAATAGCCGTCGGGCTATAGGGGCGGCTGGTCGGTCCCGGAGCTCGGGCTGGTTAGGCGGTGTTCTTCCTCGGCCTCGGCCACCTCCTTGGTGAGCTCCTCTCGGGCTACCTCGACCTGCGCGGCCCCGACCTTTGCCGGCCTGCCAGCAGTCCTGAAGATCGTGTGTATGGCTGTTATGGAAGGAACAGTAGGGCTGCCACCTGGACGGGAGACAACCCTAGGCTACTTGCTGAACTACTCCCCTCTCGGCTCCTATCCGGTGTCCCATAGCTCTGGGGCTCCTGAGGGGTCCTCCTGGAGGCACACTCCTTTGATGTTGTTGAGGGTTATCGGACGTAGGCCTGACCTCTGGCCTCCTGGCGGCTTGCGCTTCTTCGACGTCCACATATTTACTGGCTTTACCCAGCAGACTTTCAAAGTCCTTTGGGGGCTTCCGGATCAAGGACCTGAAAAACTCGCCTTCTTGCAGACCCTGAGCAAAGGCGCTGACCAATACCTCAGACGTAGCAGTGGGTACGTCCAAGGCCACCTGATTGAATCTTCTGATGTAGGCTTTTAGGGACTCCTTAGAGCCCTGTTTCATGGTGAATAAGTTTAAACTGGTGTTGTGATGCCGTTTACTACTTGCGAAGTGTTGTAGAAATAGTCTCTTGAAATCAGCGAAGTCTCTTATTGATCCTTCTGGGAGCCTGTCAAACCATCGCTGGGCTGTTCCTGCCAAAGTGGTCAGGAAGGCTCGACACCTAATACCATCTGGGTATTGATGTAGCATCGAGGCATTTTCAAACTTCTTTAGGTGTTCTTCTGGATCGGTAGCTCCTCCGTACTCAGCAACGGACGGAGGTCTGAAGTGCTTGGGCAGCGGCTCATTCAAGACTTGGCTGGAGAAAGGGCATCCTGTGAGCTCAGCCGGGAACGGAGCAAGGGGAGCCTTCCCTTTGCTAGCTCTGGTATGGTTAGATGTAGCTTCATGTGGATCCGATTGTCCTGCTCCCTCGGCCGGGCCGAATAGCGCCCGGTGAAAGTGAAGGCTGCCCTCCTGTTGAACCCCTCCCTCAGTGCCTACACGAGCGGTGTGCTCGGCCGGGCCCGGTGGGGTAGGTCGGGCGGCTGCTAGCTGGGCCTCCGCTAATTTCCGGGCTCTAGCTTCTATCAGCAGATCCAAGTCTTCCTGTGAAAGAGTAACAGTCACCCGGTTGGATTCACTCATCTTCGGCTTTTGATCAGGCTAGATTCCCATAGACGGCGCCAAATTTGATCCTGTCGACAAGCGAAGATCGGTTCTCCCCCGAATGACTCGGTCTAACCAAGCCGACTTGGTCTGCTGTAGCTTGGGGGGTCGGACCGAAACGGATCTCTCCTTGCAGTGGTGTGGTTGCGAATGGCAGCGATCCTCTTTTCCGAAGACAAAGGGGGTTTATATAGGGTCTTCCCACGTGCGAACTGTCACATCTCGTTAAGAATTAATCAAGGATTAGGTTAAGTAATTGGATATCTTAATGGTGGGGTGAGACTGACACAACCGTCTGACAGTCTGTGATTCTGCTCCTCCTGACCTTAATCATCGTTAGGCGGCTGCGTCAAGTGATGATAGTATCTCTCAACGAAGAGTTTCGACAGAGCCTTATGATGAATGTGAATCGAGAGCTCGGCCTCGAGTGCTCGACCTCGGGAACTCGGCCACGAGGGCTTAGCCCCGAGAGATCAGCCTTGAGTACTCGACCTTGGGAGCTCGGCCAAGAGAGCTCGGCCCTGGGAGCTCTCCCTCAAGAGCTCGGTCTGGAGAGCTCGACCTCGAGAGCTTGGCCTCGAGAGCTCGGCCTAGAGAGCTCGGCCTTGAGAGCTCGGCCTCGAGAGCTCGGCCTTGAGGGCTCGGCCTAGAGAGCTCGGCCCTGGGAGCTCTGCCTCAAGAGCTCGGTCTTGAGAGCTCGGCCTAGAGAGCTCGGCCTTGGGAGCTCGGCCTCGAGAGCTCGGTCTTGAGAGCTCGGCCTCGAGAGCTCGGCCTCGAGAACTCGGCCTCGAGAGCTCGGCCTCGAGAGCTCGGCATAGAGAGCTCGGCCCTGGGAGCCCTGCCTCAAGAGCTCGGTCTTGAGAGCTCGGCCCTGAGAGCTCAGCCCTGGGAGCTCGGCCTCGAGAGCTCGGCCCTTGGAGCTCGGCCTCGAGAGCTCGGCCTGGGGAGCTCGGCCTCGAGAGCTCGGCCCTGGGAGCTCGGCCTCGAGAGCTCAGCCCGGGGAGCTCGACCTCGAGAGCTCAGCCCGGGGAGCTCGGCCCCGAGAGAGTTTGACTTCGACCTGAGCTGTCACCCGCCCCGACCCATGCTCTCCTTGAGCCGAGTTGAACCGGATAATCTCCGACCGGGCTCCCAACCCTGATAAAAAATCGCTCGCCCGGATCAACGCCGGAGGTTGTCCGGTAGAGCCCACTCCGATGCTCAAGTCAGTATCTGAATATCTTAGATGAAAGAAAGTAAGGATAAAAGTATAAGTCTGAATGTGTGTAACCCCCTTATCTGGGGGTTAGAATACCTTTTATACCTGATACGTGGCAGTCACACGTGTTCCACGTTCTTCTCTACGTCCCTTTAAATGTCGGTTACTGGATAATCCTTGTAATGGTCCTCGCAGCCATTAAATCTGAATCGTTACGCTAATTAGGGATTTAATGACCGCGTATTATGGGTCATGATTATCCTAGGATAATTGGTGATGATTATCCTGATGGTTGTGTGTTTCCTAGGCGAATACCGGGTCGCTCATGGGAAACCACTCCATATCCACGGATTAAAATTTTAATCTGAATGGAGACTTATTTCCCAGCGATCGTCTCGTCGTCGTACTAATTGATTCGAGTTACTATTTGACCAAACTTGTTGTTCAAGCCTTGTAACTCACCTAACCAATTAGTCACGAAATAAATGACGAGCGGATCGCCGATTTTTGTGTTTATCATCGGGGTCCAAACCAATTAATTATCATAATTAATTAATAAATAAATAACAACCAATGATAATTAATTAACCACATAAAATAATAGAAAACAAAGGAGCCAAAGAGAAGGTTATACCTTTCCTTTTATCTCACGATCTTCTATTGTATGACCCTCCCCTCTTGGACGTCGTGTGGGCAACAATCTACCAAGAACCGAAGTCACCAAGGCCTTTCAATACCACCTTCTTCTTGCGCCAACCAAACCCTAAGCAATAGGGTTGCCGCCGGCCACCTCCTTCCACTCAACCATGCGTCGCGCGCCCACACCAAGCTTCCAAAGCGCGCCGACCACAAAGAAAGACCGGAGAGGAAGCAAAGGAAGAAGATGAAAAAGGAGAAGAGAAGGTTTTCTCTTCCCCACAACCACCCTAGCCGCCGCAACCCCTCCCTTCTTCCTCAATCCCGCTGGCGCCAACAAGGATGATGAGATCCTTGTTTTCCGGCCGTCGACCACCTTCTCTTGTCCTAGGTTGGTGCACGGCCAAAGAGAAGTGTTAGGATGTATACTAAAAGCCTTGCTTTTTGTATAGGAGCATCTACGTTTTAAAAGAGAAGCACATAATCACAGGTTGCATATTTATATTACTATATGCACAAAAGTCTGATACTTTGTATTGTTGATAATATGGTGTATGGTGACGCACAGAAGATCATGTTATCAGTTCCTTGCAGAGTATAAGAAGAGGCTCACAACCGAGATAGAGTTGGACAAACCAACAGGATTGTTGTAGTGTAATTAAGTGTGGTTTGTCTTAATCATAAAATTACACTAGTGCGCTTTGTGTGCATTGAGTAGGATCAAAATTAGAGGTCATCCAATTTATACTAACTTTATAATTGGATTAGACCTCGGTTATATTATGGAGTACAATCTCTAAATCCTGAAATAATAACGGGCACATGTATTTAATTATTATTTCTTTGATTTACCAATGGGCGAGATTTATTCTGCTTGATCGATAGGCCCGGTAAGTTGGAAAATAATATTATCTACATGGTGTGTCGTTGATCATTGAGGGAATTCGTATCCTGGTGAGTCGGGATGATGATGCCCCCTTGGTAAGCTCATAAGGTTCATCATGTTAAATCTTGCAAGTGGACTATGGTCCAACGTGATGAAAATGTTGAGTGGTACTAGTCAAGGATCAAGAGGTTGATTAATTAAAATTGTCAGTAATTTAAATTAATCGACGGACATTCGATATCTTAAACACGGGATGATGGATGTACTCATAATAGGTGGAGCTCATATGAAAATATGAGAGTTGGTGAGGAAGTTCAATGGAGATCCTTTAGTGGAATAGATCTCCATTAATGGATCGGATTTGGATCCATTAACGGGCCAAGACCCAACTCCTCCTCATGGTCTCTATCGTAGCCCTATAAATACCCCATAGGAGTCATGAAACCAAGGATAATGAATTATGGAAAAATCTTAAGACATTCTCCCTCTCTCCCTCTCTCTCTCTCTTAGGGTTGCGGTAAAAGAAGAAGATCCTCTTCTTCCATCGCCGGCGGCAACCAAGCTAAGGGAATCCTCTTCCTCTCCTTCTTCCATCAGTTGACGTGCAAGGACCTCACGGGAGGTGGAGGGAAAACTTTCTCATCACCTTATCGGTTTGCGCGTGGTCGAGGAGAAGGAAGGAGGTGGGCGGCGCCGGCGGCTTCGAGCATTGGAGGTGGCCGGTTGGAAGGAACACAAAGAGAAGTCATCTTCTTCTCCACTTTCTTCCTTGATCGCCTTCACTTCCTCACCACCGTTTGTGTTGATCAGCGCCGGAGTTGCTGGGAGGTGGCATTTTGGGTTGGCAGCACATCTTGAAGGTGGGCGGCACCGGTGCAAGAAAAAGGGAAGAAGTAGGGGTTTTTGGCAGTGATTCCGGGAAGAAGAAGTGCTCTTCTTCTTCTTCTTCATCTTCCCTTTATCAGTTGGTGGCCGGAGCAACCAAGGAGGAGGTCTTCTCTTCCATTGGTGGTCGGCGGTATCAACCCTTGTAATTAGGGTTTTGGTGTTTGGAAGAAGAGGAAAGAAGGTGAAGTCTTGCAAGCCATGGTGACTCCACGTCTTGGTAGATCGTCACCCACATGACGTCTAAAAGGGGAGGGTTATACGGTAGAAGACGGTGAGGTAAAAGACGAGGTATAGTCTCTCTTTGGCTCCTTTGCTTTCTTCATTATTGTATGTGATTTTTACTGTCGCATGTGTTTTAATTAATTATCATAGTTTAATTAATTGTTAATTAATGCTGATAATTAATTGTGTCATGGACCCCGACAATAAACACAAAAATCAACGATCCATTCATCGTCTTTTCCGCGGTCATTTGATTCGGAAAGTTACAAGGCCTTACTCTTAAGTTTGACTAAGTTGTAACTTGAATCAATTGATACGATAACGAGACGGTCGTTTGGGAGACGGGTCTCCATTCGGATTAAATTTTAATTCGTAGACATGGAGAGGTCTCTCATGTTCGACCCCATGTTCGCTTAGGAAACCCGCCAAGCCGGTTCCATCATTTGGTGTCAAAGCCGAGGTTTTTGGTTTTGTGTGTTTAGGATTCGGTTACTTTTCTGCACATTATCATATATTTTATTTTTGCTGGATAATATTTGGATGTGCGTAGGCTAACTCTTTGTTGCAGACACTAGATTCTATCTATTATGCCATTAATAATGATTGTGTATGATTGGTTATGCATTTTTATAATTAATTGAATCCTCGGGGTTGACGAGGCTAAATTAGGTATTTAATTTTTGTAATTAAATACGACACTTGTTTAGCCGAGCATTTATTTACTTTCGATCTAAATTACATGTACACTCCTTTGAGGAGTATACGATGGATGGATGTAAATATTTAGCTAGTCATCTCAGCTCGAAGATCCCTTCATGGAAGGCTTGCACATGGTATAGGGAGGAGCTGACGAGGTGGCGACATGACTGGAGGCGCATTGGAGATCAAGGCCCTGATAGTTAGAAAATCTAGGATTTTTCATGTTCATTATGCTTTGGTTATGTGCTTGTTGTGTGTGTGTGCATGAAATCCTCAAAATTAAATAACTAAGTGGGAGAGGGACCCTAAGGGTCCCGTGACCTCCATTACAATCTGACAAGTGATGCTAACAAGTCCGTGTTAGTGATATGAGAGAAGTGTGCTAAGGCAATCGTCTTATGATTGTAATCATTTATTTTAATAAATGAATATTCACTATTTGAGTATACATGTTTGTGTATTTGATTGAGATCTTAAACTCATTTAATGAATGTCCGCAATACAATTCACAGCATGAGAGAATTTGTGATGAATTCACAACTAGTGATTATTTCTACATGTGCAATTGTGAAGTATTGAAATTGTCCCTAGTCGATGAATTGATAAATACGGACACTATCAATTCTGTTGAGACTAGCATGAGTTATTTTCTAATCAGCTGATTCTCACTGGCTGATGACATTGAGATGTCCGGAGATAAACATGAATGCTAGTTAAGGGAACTAGTTCATTGGAGTGACTGACTATAAAACTTCATATGGTAGTCTACATATATATATGTCAGTGAAATCCTTACTGCAGCTTAAGTGCGATGTTCCTTTGACTTTCGGTGTTCAAATCATCTTGGTCATGGAGACTTATACTTTGACATCTTAAGCAAGCATCTCCAAGGAGGTGTGGACCCGGGATGATTGGGTATAAGCCGAAGTGCCCGAAGATGTTTGAACAGCCTACAAAGGATTCACCACTCCTTGCGAGAAGATGTATACCCGAGGCCTATCGTCGGATTATTACTCATAGCCTCTGGCCAGAGCATGACATGTTCAGAGTATGAATCTCTTAAATACATGAGAGTAATTAGAATCCGTAGGATGAGAAAACGTTACTTGGGCTAGGTGTGACGTAGTCAGCCTAGTGGGGACTGACACACATAGACCATGTCCTGAACCAAGTGGGTATAAGATGGTGAAGGGAATGGGGCACGATTCATTATAGCTGCTGAAGGGTTTCAGAATTGTTTCTGAGGTCAACCGTTGATCTTTCGATTAATTGGGGATCATGATGTACTACTAGGTGCCACTCATGATCATTCTATAATTGATTAATTATAGACGTCCAACATAAATCGAAAGCCTATTTAGTCACACGCACTACGAGTAATCCGAGGGATTTAAAACGAGTTGAAAATTGGATTTTCCAATCAAGAGAGATTAGGTTTGGTTGAGCCAAACGATAAGTCGAATCTGAATTTTTTAGAGACGCATCGGAAGCGTAAAATGGCTAAGTCTTTTGAAGACTTAATAGATGAATTAAATAAGTTTAATTCATTGGGGCGTGGCTTGGATGGGCCGGCTAAAGAGGGTCTCCATCCTCTTTGCTTGACCGGCCACAACAAAGGGAGAGAACCAAGTTTTTGGATCAATTTATAAAATAAACCAAGTGTGGTTTGTTTTATAATAAACTAAGGTTTGGTTTATTTCTTCATGGAAATTAAAATGAACCATGGGTTGGTTTATTTTATAAAATTAATCATGGATTGATTTACCATGATAAGGAAATTTATTCCATAGGAGAGAAGAGACTTGATTGATTTTATCATGAATTAAAATATGATTCTAACCATGATATAAAATCAAACTTGGCATGATGGAATAAGTTATTCCATATTTGAGAAACTTGAGGGTTGAGAGGCTACTATATAAAGGACTCAAGGCAAGACTTGGAAAATTATTGAAGAGATGAAGGCATAGGCTCTTTCCCTCTCTTTCTCCTTCTCTTCTCCCCTTCTTGCCGTGCGCCAACCAGCCCCAAGAAGGAGCACCAGACGGCCGCTCCTGCCCTTTCCCTGCCGACCACCACCTGCTGCCGGAGAAGGAAGCTCTGGCCATCTCTTGGCCGGAAGAAGGTGCTGCCGGAATTAGAGTCTGCCGCAAGGATCTTTTTGCCGCAAGCCTCTTCTTTTGCTTCGCCGGAATTTTGATTCCGGCCATCCTTTTGTGGTTAGTCTTCCGACTTTTCTCTTGGTTTTTCTTGTCGCGTTCTCGGAGAATCTAGTAGTTCTCGAGAACATGAAACTTGTGGCTTTGCGAAGTCATCCTGAAGATACTCGGCGTGGACGCGAATAGAGGCGGAGCTTCCAAGGGACGCTTACGATTGGATCTCGTCCCTTCCTTCGAGTTACGCGAGGTAATACGTAAATTAGTTTACGTTTCTGCAAAATTTTAAATATATGATCATGTCTACATAAGATAAAATTGCATGCTTAGATGTGTGGTTAAATAATTTGAGAAATTATTTATGCTAAACCTTCCACTGTACGTAATTAATTTTAAAATTACGAACCCGCATCCATGTCAACATGCACCCGATCCTAACAGTGGTATCAGAGCGAGGTTTGTGTTCGACATAATCATATAATTGTTTTTGCGAAAAGCTTTGTCATGATCTCAATTTTGGAAAATTTTTCAATTATGGAAAATTTTCGATTTAGGAATTTCAAAGTTTGGAAAGCCTCATGAAATTTCGCAAACTTTTGAAATATATCTATTTCTGAAATTTTATGATAATTGTGAAAACTTACCATTTTTTGGAAACTTTCCAATTTTGGAAATTTCTCATTTTGGAAATTTTCCAATTTTGGAAATATGTAAGTTTTCTTTGTACCAGAAACTTACAATTATTCTGAAAACCTTTTATTTTCGGAAACTTTCCATTTATGGAAAGCTCGCAATTTTGGGCACTTTCTTTCAAGAAAGTCTAGACAAATTATGTGAATATTAATTGGCATTTAAATTCATAATTGAAAAATAAATTATATACAAAATTTTTTATTTTGGATTGAGCCTCAGGGAGCCGTATTACTTATAGGAAACGATATATCAGTCTTACAATCAGTTAAAATTTGGTTGTCCAAAACTTTCTCTATGAAAGACCTAGGAGAAACAACCTATATCCTTGGGATTAGAATCTATAGAGATAGATCAAAACGATTGCTTGATCTTTCGCAGTCTACATATATAGACCGAGTGCTAGAAAGGTTTAGCATGTCGGAATCCAAGAAAGGTTACCTTCCCATCAGGCATGGGATCAACCTTTCGAAGTCTATGTGTCCGCGCACAGAAAACGAGAGGATTTACATGAATAAGATTCCTTATGCATCGGCGATAGGATCTATCATGTATGCTATGTTATGTACTAGGCCCGATATATCGTATGCTCTAAGCATCACAAGCAGATACCAGTCTGATCCAGGAATGGATCATTGGGCGGCTGTCAAGACAATCCTCAAGTACTTAAGAAGCACTAAGGATGTGTTCCTAATATATGGAGAAGGTGATATGGTAATACGTGGGTATACAGATGCCAGTTTCCAGACAGATAAGGATGACTCCAAATCTCAATCTGGATACGTATTTATTTTGAATGGAGGCGCAATAAGTTGGAAGAGTTCCAAGCAAGACACCGTAGCGGATTCTACCACGGAAGCGGAATATATTGCAGCTTCGGAAGCAGCAAAGGAAGCAGTCTGGATCAAGAAGTTTGTCTCAGAACTTGGTGTGGTTCCAACCATTGATGAAGCAATACCGGTTTACTGCGACAACAATGGAGCTATTGCACAAGCAAAGGAACCAAGGTCTCATCAGCGATCCAAACATGTGCTTCACCGCTATCATCTGATCAGAGAGATTATAAGTAAGAATGATATACAAATTGAGAAAATTCCCACTGAAAAGAATTTAGCAGATCCTTTAACTAAGGCCTTCCCTCAAAATAAGTTTGAGGGCCATGTTAGAGCATGTGGTATTGGGTACCTAGCGATTGACATTAGGCCAAGTGGGAGTTTGTTAGTGATATGAGAGAAGTGTCCTAAGGCAATCGCCTTATGATTGTAATAATTTATTTTAATAAATGAATATTCACTATTTGAGTATACATATTTGTGTATTTAATTGAGATCTTAAACACATTTACTGAATGCCCGCAATACAATTCACAGCATGAGAGAATTTGTGATGAATTCACAACTAGTGATTATCTCTACATGTGCAATTGTGAAGTATTGAAATTGTCCCTAGTCGATGAATTGATAAATACGAACACTATCAATTCTGTTGAGACTAGCATGGGGTATTCTCTAATCAGCAGATTCTCACTGGCTGGTGACATTGTGATGTCCGGAGATAAACATGAATGCTAGTTAAGGGAACTAGTTCATTGGAGTGACTGGCTGTAAAACTTCATATGGTAGTCTATATATAGATATGTCAGTGAAGTTCTTACTGCAGCTTAAGTGTGATGTTCCTTTGAATTGCGGTGTTCAAGTCATCTTGGTCATGGAGAATTATACTTTGAGATCTTAAGCAAGCATCTCCAAGGAGGTGTGGACCCGGGATGATTGGGTATAAGCCGAAGTGCCCGAAGATGTTTGAACAACCTACAAAGGATTCACCACTCCTTGCGAGGAGATGTATACCCGAGGCCTATCGTCGGATTGTTACTCGAAGCCTCTGGCCAGAGCATGATATGTTCAGAGTATGAATCTCTTAAATACATGAGAGTAATTAGAATATGTAGGACGAGAAAACGTTACTTGGGCTAGGTGTGACGTAGTCTGCCTAGTGGGGACTGACACACATAGACCATGTCCTGAACCAAGTGGGTATAAGATGGTGAAGGGAATGGGGCACGATTCATTATAGCTGCTGAAGGGTTTCAGAATTGTTTCTGAGGTCAACCATTGATCTTTCGATTAATTGGGGATCATGATGTACTACTAGGTGCCACTCATGATCGTTCTATAATTGATTAATTATAGACGACCAACATAAATCGAAAGCCTATTTAGTCACACGCACTACGAGTAATCCGAGGGATTTAAAACGAGTTGAAAATTGGATTTTCCAATCAAGAGAGATTAGGTTTGGTTGAGCCAAACGATAAGTCGAATCTGAATTTTTCAGAGACGCATCGGAAGCGTAAAATGGCTAAGTCTTTTGAAGACTTAATAGATGAATTAAATAAGTTTAATTCATTGGGGCGTGGCTTGGATGGGCCGGCTAAAGAGGGTCTCCATCCTCTTTGCTTGACCGGCCACAACAAAGGGAGAGAACCAAGTTTTTGGATCAATTTATAAAATAAACCAAGTGTGGTTTGTTTTATAATAAACTAAGGTTTGGTTTATTTCTTCATGGAAATTAAAATGAACCATGGGTTGGTTTATTTTATAAAATTAATCATGGATTGATTTACCATGATAAGAAAATTTATTCCATAGGAGAGAAGAGACTTGATTGATTTTATCATGAATTAAAATATGATTCTAACCATGATATAAAATCAAACTTGGCATGATGGAATAAGTTATTCCATATTTGAGAAACTTGAGGGTTGAGAGGCTACTATATAAAGGACTCAAGGCAAGACTTGGAAAATTATTGAAGAGATGAAGGCATAGGCTCTTTCCCTCTCTTTCTCCTTCTCTTCTCCCCTTCTTGCCGTGCGCCAACCAGCCCCAAGAAGGAGCACCAGACGGCCGCTCCTGCCCTTTCCCTGCCGACCACCACCTGCTGCCGGAGAAGGAAGCTCTGGCCATCTCTTGGCCGGAAGAAGGTGCTGCCGGAATTAGAGTCTGCCGCAAGGATCTTTTTGCCGCAAGCCTCTTCTTTTGCTTCGCCGGAATTTTGATTCCGGCCATCCTTTTGTGGTTAGTCTTCCGACTTTTCTCTTGGTTTTTCTTGTCGCGTTCTTGGAGAATCTAGTAGTTCTCGAGAACACGAAACTCGTGGCTTTGCGAAGTCATCCCGAAGATACTCGGCATGGACACGAATAGAGGCGGAGCTTCGAAGGGACGCTTACGGTTGGATCTCGTCCCATCCTTCGAGTTACGCGAGGTAATACGTAAATTAGTTTACGTTTCTGCAAAATTTTGAATATATGATCATGTCTACACAAGATAAAATTGCATGCTTAGATGCGTGGTTAAATAATTTGAGAAATTATTTATGCTAAACCTTCGGCTGCACGTAATTAATTTTAAAATTACGAACCCGCATCCATGTCAACATGTACCTGGTCCCAACAGTCTGCGCATCGGCTCTGAATGCCTTCTTCCCCATCGGATGGACTTGTTTTGCAGATCACTAGGTAAGAAAAGACTATAGAAATTTATTGAAGAGCGTGTATACTTCCCTATCAGATGACACTGTAGGGTATGGCTTGGCGGGTTTCCTTAGCGAATACCTAGTCGATCTGAGAGACCTCTCCACGTCTACGGATTAAAAAATTAATTCGAGTGGAGTCCCTGTAACGACCCGGAAAATTCTCTTAATATTTTCTTAAAATATTAAGTATGTTTAAATAATTTTCCAAGGGACCTAGAAATATTAAGGAGAACTTAGGCCTAGAAAATCCATGTTTTCTCATTTAAATTGAGAAAACTAAGTACCAATGAGCTTTAAATGGGCTCCAAAAATGGGTATTAATTAGGTAAAATTAATATAAATTAGGTAAAATTAATATAAATATAATAGAATTTTATTTAGGAATATTAGCATAATTATGGGTGATTTTAGGGGGATTTTCGGAATTTAGGAAATAAAAATAATAAAATAAATGAAATAAAAATAAAATAAAAATAAAGGTGCATGAGCCAAGGATTGAACCTTGGACCTCTTGTACAACCATGTAAGCCTTAACCAACTCACCTAGCAAGGGATTTCTATGAGGAAATGAAGTGGATATAAGTTAAGATTAAGAAGAAGATAAAGAGTCATGGAGAGACTCTTCATTTACCTCTTTAATGGATGATAAATAGGGGGGTTTGGGAGTTTCACTCTCTCTTCTTTCAATTGCATTTCCTCCTCTCTTCCTCCCCTCATTCTTGCCGAGCACCAAGAAGAGGTTTTCCTCTTGGAAAAGTTTCCACCAAGGTTCCATCTCCTAGATCTAAAGTCTTCACAAGAGTACAAGGGCAAGGAGGGATCAAGGGTCAAGAGTTCTACAAGTTCTTTCTCTTTTAAGGTCTAAAAATCAAGAAATCCCAAGGTAAGACTCCCTCACCTATGGTATAATAGTTCCCTATGATTTGTTATGATTTTTAGTATGATATAGTGGTTGGTTTTCGAATTTGATGTTGAAAGGAAAGAAAACCAAGACCCTCATGCTTAAGGGTTTCGGCCACCATGATTTTTAGGTCTATAAATATGCTAAAAATCTGTATAATGCTATTTAATGTTCCCTGATGATGTTTAGAGGGTAAGTAAAATTTTTGAGAATTTTTGGAGTACCCTAAGACACCTTAAGGTTTCGGCCAACATGAAAGGAATAGAATCAACACCCTAGAAACCCTATGGGTTTCGGCCACCATATTTTAGGGTCCATAATGATGCTAAAAATCTGTATAATGTTATTTAATGTTCCCTTATGATGTTTAGATGTTAAGTATAATTTTTGGGAATTTTTGGAGTACCCTAAGACACCTTAAGGTTTCGGCCAACATGAAAGGAATAGAATCAACACCCTAGAAACCCTATGGGTTTCGGCCACTATGTTTTAGGGTCCATAATGATGCTAAAAATCTGTATAATGTTATTTAATGTTCCCTTATGATGTTTAGAGGTTAAGTATAATTTTTGGGAATTTTTGGGGTACCCTAGGATACCCTAGGGTTTCGGCCAACATGAAGGACCCATGTGTGGGGTTGGGTTTAAGACCTCAAGCATATGTGTTATGTTTTATCATGATATAAGAGAGATGGAGGGTGTTTATGTGAATGTTTCACATGGCCTAGAGACCTTATAGGTTTCGGCCAAGAACCCTAATAGGGTGGGAAGTTAGGGCTTATTTCAAGTAAGGGTCCCAATGGCCCTATGGTAAGGTATGGTTGGTGATTAAGCAATTGATTTGGGGTTATTGGAAATTTTTCCATGCCCCCATGGCCTTGAAGTTTCGGCCAAGAGCAAGAGTTGGGTCAAAGGATTAGGGTTGGCTTTAAGTATGGGATTAAATGTTCCCTATGGCCTAGTATGTATGTATGGGATGTTAGTTGGGAGGTCATGTGAAGTTTCATGGAACTAGGGTTCCTTGGGGACTTTCGGCCAAGGATGTAACCTAGGGCTAGGGTTGGGTTAAATCTCCAAAGATGCTTAGTAAGATGGAAGAAATTCTATGTTAACTATACCCTTAGTTGATATGCCATGTTTATGAATGATATGCCATGTTTATGAATGATATGCCATGTTTATGAAGGATATGCCATGTTTTATGAATAAGATGTAAGTATTCCATGTCTTATGAATGAGGTTAGAGTACATGCCTTTAGGGCATCACGATGATGTTAAGTATGATGAATGAATGATGATGAATGACAAGTATGATGAATGACAAGTATGATGAATGAATGATGATGAATGGAAAGCATGTGAAAGCATTATATTTTATTTTATGGGCTTGTACCGGACCTAAGTAAGGTCCACGGTTCTGGACTACCGATGATGCTGTCCACGGTTCGGGACTACCGATGATGCTGTCCTTACGGTTCGGGACTACCGATGAAGCTGTCCTTACCCTAGTTGGTCGAGATTAGCTACCTCGTATTTACTTAGGGATGTGCGCATATGATGAATGAATGTGGTACAAGCCAGGGCCCAATGAATGTTATGATATTTTAAAAGCATGTTTTTAAAGATTAAGCATCTATATATATATATATATATATGCAATTGCCACATGCATCCATCCATGTTATGCATTATTATTTATGATAAGAATATTATGCAAAGTAAGTTTATGCAAGGTATGTTTATGCAAATGATTTTGTTTATGTTTCGTGTTAATATATGATGCCATGATTTGATTGTGTTCCTGCTAGTCTAGAATGCCATGATTTACTTATGTTCATGCTAGTTTAGGATGCCATGATTTGATTGTGTTCATGCTAGTCTAGAATGCCATGATTTACTTATGTTCATGCTAGTTTAGGATGCCATGATTTATTCATGTACATGCTAGTTTAGGATGCCATGATTTAACTAGTTTTATGTTAAGTTAGAATGCCATGATTTATTTATGTTCTTGCTAGTTTAGGATGCCATGATTTAATTATATTTATGCTAAGTTAGAATGCCATGATTTTAATTATATCCATAATAATTCAGGATGCCATGATTCAATTATGTTAAGCTGAGCTAGGACGCCATGATTTTATTTAGGTTCATGCCATGCTAAGAATGTTTAGGAGATTATGTGTATTATGTCTATGTTTACGGCAAGCACTATGCCATGCTATGAATGTTTACGATGTTTATGTCTATGCCAAGTATCGTGTCATGCCATGAATGTTCTTATGGATATGTTTATGCCATGCTATGAATGTGATGAAGTTATGCTTATGTCATGACGAAGGTGTGCTAAGTGATGAAAAGGCTTATGTTCTAAGTAATGCACTAAGTATGCTAATGTCTTATATGTTCATGATTGAATGATGAATGGTTTTAGTGAGTAGGAAAGAGTCTTACTAAGCCGGTGTGCTTATAGTCTTGTTTTCTTATACCGCAGATCATGCAAAGGGACAGTAAGGAAGCAGCAGGAGGGCATCAAAGAATGTGTGTGATAGTGACTTGGCCAAGGAGCGATATGGTTGCTCGTTTTATGATAGAACTTTACCTTTATTATTATGTGCTTGAGTATGACTCTATGACATGATGTTAAGTATGACATGATGCTACGAATGACATGAGGCTAAGTATGATATGATGCTAAGTATAAAGTTACTATGCTAAGTTCCTATGTTATGATGCTAGAAATGGTAGTAAGTGCATGTAGGAGTAAGTTAAAGGTTTCCGCTGCGTTATGATGTCTACATGCCCTAGGTATGTTAACGTAACGCCGCTTTTATGAAAAAAAAAAGCGGGCGTTACAGTCCCGTCTCCCATTGACCGTCTCGTGCCGTATCGAACGGTCCAAATTACAACTTAGCCAATTACCAAAATTAGCCTTGTAATTTGCTCGACCGTTCGACCGTGGAAAAGGCGACGAGTTGATCGTCGACTTTTGTGTTTATGGTCGGGGTCCAGTTAACAATTTATTCATCATGATATGAAATCAAAATAATAAATTATCAAACATGAAATGACGAGACGAATCAAACAAGCACATCAATAACATAAAGGTAATCAAAGGAGCATAGGGAAAGATATACCTTTCTGATCACCTCGCAGTCTTTTACCTTATGACCCTCTCTTAATGGACGTCGTGTGGGCGATGATCTACCACAATCTGAGATCACCAAGACCTCCAAAAGAGTTCTTCTTCTCACCTTGGTCGAAACAAGAAAACTCTAGCCTAGGGTTTTCCAAGCCACCGACCTCTTCTTCCTCTTCCCTTGCGCCGCCGACCACCGGAGCTGCTACAAGGCCTCCGAACTGATAGCAGACCTAGAGAGGAAGGAGAAGGAGATGAAGAAGGAGATAATTCTCCTTCTTCCACACCCAAACGACCCAAACTCAAGCTCTCCCTCAACCTTGCGGCACCGCCGTAACCCTTGGTTGCGCCGCCTCTCACCGACCGCCGCCACCTCCTTCACCCTCGCTGAGCGCCACGCAAAGTAGAGGACTCCTCTGCCTGCTTCTATGAGCCTTAGCTGGAGCTTGGTGGAGGAGGAAAGGAGAACCAAGGAGGAGAATCTCCTTCTCCTGATCGTCGGCCGAAACCCTAAGAGGGTAGGAGAGAGAGAGAGAGAATAGAGGAGAGAGGCTTTGGGTATCAACTCTTGGATTAAGCCTTGATTTCTTGATCTCATAGGGTATTTATAGGGGTAAGGTAGGGACCAAGAGGAGGAGTTGGTTCTTGGTCCACTAATGGATCTAAACCCGATCCATTAATTAAGATCCATTCCACTAAAGGATCTTAAGTGAACTTCCTCACCAACCCCCTTATTTTCATATGGGCTCCACATATTACGAGTCGTCCATCCCCCCGTGTTTAAGATCTCGAATGCCCGTTAATTAATTAAATTGTTGACAATTTAAAATAATTAACTTCTGGATCCTTGATTAGTACCACTCAACTTTATCATCGTGCCGGATCAAATCCACCTGCAGGGTTTAGCACGATGAACCTTTTGAGCTCATCAAGGGGGCATCATCATCCCGACTCACCAGGACATGAATTTCGTCAATAATCAATGGCACATCATATTATTAATATTATCTCCCAACTTACTAGGTCTATCGATCTAACATAATAGATCTCGTCCATTGATAAATTAAAGAAATAATAATTAATAATATATGCCCGTTATTATTTCGGGATTAAGGGATCGTACTCCATAATATAAACTGAGGTCCTATCCAATTATCGAGTTAGTACAAATTGGATAACCTTGGATTTTGGTCCAGCTCAATGTTCTCAAAGCACACTAGTGTAATTCTATGGTCAAGACCAACCATACCTAATTACACTACAACCATCCCGATGGGTTGTCCAATTCCATCTCGGTTGTGAGCCTCTTCTTATACTAGGCAGGGAACTGATAACATGATCTTCTGTGTGTCACCACACACTATGTTATCTACAATGCTTAGTATTGGACTTCATGCATGTGCTAATGTAAACAGGCACCTAGTATAGTTGTGATTTTCTTTTCATAATAAAGATGTTCATATATAAAAGTCATGTCTTTCAGTATACACATATTACAATCTCCCACTTATACTTAAAGACAGTGCTGTACTCCCACTGCGATACATTTGACTCCCATATCCTCCACATGTCGGTCAAAAGCTCTAGCTGGAAGAACTTTAGTGAAAGGATCTACCAGGTTGTCCTCTGATGCAATCTTGGCGACAGCCACTTTTCCTTGCTTTACGATTTCACGTATCAGGTGGTACTTGCGCTCTATGTGTTTACTCACCTTATGGGCTCGTGGTTCCTTCGAGTTTGCAATTGCACCACTGTTATCACAAAAGATTGTGATAGATCTAGGCAAACCAGGAATCACATCCATGTCCATGATGAAGTTTCTGAGCCACACAGCTTCCTTGGCTGCCTCTGAGGCTGCCACATATTCAGCTTCCATGGTGGAGTCACGCACTTCTGCTTGACACTCCTCCAAAAAATGGCTCCACCTCCTAAATTAAATACAAACCCTGAGGTAGACTTACTCTTGTCCCTATCTGATTGGAAATCTGAGTCCGTATAACCCATAGGGACTAATTGATCTGCCGGGTAAACCAGCATATAATCCCTAGTCCATCTCAGGTATTTCAATATATGCTTTTCCTCAGTCCAATGTCCCTTACCAGGGTTACTCTGATATCTGCTAACAATGCCCACGACAAAACAGATATCAGGTCTCGTGCACAACATAACATACATGAGGCTTCCTACTGCCGAAGCATAAGGAACCGCCTTCATTTCCTCTATCTCCTTTGATGTTTTCGGACACATCACCTTGGATAGAGGAACTCCATGCCTGAAGGGTAGGAAACCCTTCTTGGAGTTTTCCATGCTAAAACGAGACAAGACAGTGTCAACATATGAAGCTTGGGATAAACACAACATCCTTTTCTGGCGATCCCTTATAACCTTGATCCCAAGGATGTGTCCCACTTCACCTAAGTCCTTCATATCAAACTGCTTTGATAGCCAGACCCTTACGTCTAATAACACTTTAACATTATTGTCAATTAACAAAATGTCATCTACATAAAGTACAAGAAACACCGCAACATTTCCGTCACATCTTTTATACACACATGACTCATCCGGGCTTTGAGTAAATCCATATGACTGGATTATTCATCAAAGAGGATGTTCCAAGACCTTGAAGCTTGCTTTAATCCATAGATGGATCGATTAAGCTTGTACACTAGATGCTCTTTTCCCTTTGCAATGAAACCTTCTGGTTTCTTCATGTAGATAGTCTCCTCAAGACTTCCGTTAAGGAAAGCTGTCTTGACATCTATCTGCCATACCTCATAATCCATATGAGCTACAATAGATAAGAGAATCCGGATCGAGTTAAGCATGACTACCGGCGAAAAGGTATCCTCATAATCGATACCCTCTTTCTGAGTGTACCCTTCGCAACAAGCCTTGTTTTGAAGGTCTCAACCTTCCCATCTGATCCTCTCTTTCTCTTGTAGATCCACTTGCATCCAATGGCTTTTACACCATTGGGTGGTTCTACTAGCTCCCAGACGTGGTTAGAATCCATTGATTCTATCTCGGAGTTCATTGCCCTTTGCCAAGAATCTGCATCCTTGTCTTGGAGGGCCTCGTCATAGGTCCAGGGATCCGGTTCATGTTTACTAGAGACCAAGTCCGAAGACTCTCCCAAAAACATGAACCTTTCAGGCTGTCTCACAACCCTCCCACTGCGACGAGGTGCTACCTGTGTTTACTCAGTGACACGCGGTGCAGTGACTTGTGTTGTGTCCTCTTGTACTATTGGTCCTAAGGTCGGAACCTCCCCTCTTAACTCTTCAATCACTAGTTTACTCTTTGGCTTATGGTTCATCACATAGTCCTCTTCCAAGAATCTGGCATTTGTGCTAACAATTACCTTATGCTCCTTAGGACTATAAAAACAGACCACCCTTTGTTCCTCTAGGGATAGACTACGAACAGACGTACCTCTGTACGAGATTCCAACTTATCAGTATCTCCCTTCAGCACATGTGCTAGATTACCCCAAATCAGAACATGTCCTAGACTGGGCTTGTGCCCAGTCCACAGTTCTGTGGGAGTATGAGGGACTGACTTAGATGGAACCAAGTTTAGTATGTACGCTGCCGTTTCCAGAGCGTATCCCCAGAACGAATCAGGTAAGTCTGAATAGCTCATCATTAACCTAACCATTCCCATAAGAGTCCTATTCCTTCTTTCTGCAACTCCGTTCTGTTGGGGTGTACCGGGTGCAGTTAGCTGGGACTGAATCCTAGCTTCTGACAGGTAGGTCCTAAACTCTCCAAAGAGGTACTCGTCACCACGACCAGATCGTAGTGTCTTGATACTTTTACCTCGATGTTTCACCACATCAGCCTTGAATTCTTTGAACTTATCAAAGCATTCAGACTTGCGGCGGATCAGGTAATTGTTCCCATACCTTGAATAATCATCAATGAAGGTGACTAAATATTTAAAGTCACCTCTAGCCTGGATTGACATAGGACCACAAAAATCAGAATGAATCAGTTCTAACACATCTTTGACCCTATACCTCTTAGCCTTGAAAGGCCTCTTGGTCATCTTAACTTCCAAGCAAGACTCACAGGTCGGGAAATCCTCCACCACCAATGAACCCAGGGGCCCATCGGCTATCAACCTCTGAATCCTACTAAGGTTAATATGACCAAGCCTAAGATGCCAAAGATATATCTGATTCATCTTAGAAGGCTCCTTTTGTTGGATTGAGAGAAATGATAGAGGGGGGGGGGTGAATATCGTTAAAACTTTTTCGGATTAAGGAAAAGAGAAAATGCAGCGGAAACCAAACAATCACACAGAAACACAAGTATTTTACTTGGTTCAGAGTCGTGGTCGGCTCCTACTCCAAGGCCCACGGTCCTTGACCGTTTACTTTGGGCAATTCTATAATCGCGCAAAGGTTTACAAATTTTAGTACAAGAATATTGCAGTAAATAAAAAGAACTACACTTTTCGTTATTGACGCCCGATGTAGATCGTACTTCGGAGCAGAGGGTCGTCATCAGTGCTGGAATCTCGAGATTGGAGTTTGCCGGAGCAGAGCACTTGAACGAAAAGTTTTAGAGCGTTAGAAAGTTGGTGTTCTGAAGCCTTGGGGTCGAGCCCCTTTTATAGTGCTCTTGGGGGCTCCTGAGACATCGGGGGCGCCTGACACGTGCCTTCATCCACGAAAAACTCAATCCATAGCTCGGTCAGCGCTTATCCCCTTCGACTCGGCCTCTGGAGCTGACTTGGGCGCCCGGGACCTCTTGGGCGCCTAGCTTGACTAGGTCCGCTGGTTTCGTGGCTGATTTGCTTCGATTACCTCTTTGGCATTGACCTAGGGCGCCCGGGACCTCCGGGGCGCCTAGCCCAGTATGGTTTCGAAGCGTTCTTGCTTCCTTGTTGTTTTGGCTTTGACCTTGGGCACCCGGGACCTCCCGGGCGCCAAGCCCAGCTGCCTGCCCCCTTCCTTTGGGGCGTTCTCAGCTGCAACAACACATTCCTTCGGTCCCTGCATCCAAGGTTAGTTCCAAAACATGCAAAGCAAGAATATTAGTCAATGTTTACAGCCGTAGTTGTCTTGGTTATGACTTCGGGTTTCCCAAATGGAACCCTTGGTCGAACCGACGCCTACTGTTCCCTCGATGGGGAACGCGTCCTCACCTACTCCTCTTAGGAGAGTTTACCTTTTGCTAATCGGCTCCTCTGGTTGGACTTTTGCCCGATCCACCTGACTAGGTCTTTGTGCCCAACTTACAGTCAGGTCTTCGGTGCCCAGCCCCTTGCCAGGACTTCTTGCCCAGTCCTCGACCATGACTTCTTTGCCTGACTTCCGGTCAGGTCTTCTTGCCCAGTCCTTGACCAGGACTTCTTTGCCCAGCCCTTTTCCAGGACTTCTTGCCTAGTGTACCTACGGCTTCTTCCTGCACACTTAGTAAGCACATTAGAACACAATAACATCTTAACTCTTGAACCCTTTGCCATTATCAAAACTCAGGTTCGACTTAGGTGTTGCCTGCACCAACAATCTCCCCCTTTTTGATTTATGACAACCTGGTTCAAAAAGTTAAGTTAAACAACAGAAAGATAGGTAAAGTATCAGTTTTAATTTCCTCCCCTGGAAGAAATCTCCCCCTGAGTTTTTCAAACATTCATGGGATTTTTGAAAAAGTTTCTAAGTCTTTGTTTGAAAAGTTTTTCAGATTTTCCATACTTAGAAAAATTTCCAAAATGGGATTTTAAAGTCAGAAAAAATTTTCAAAATATTTTGAGTTGGACACTTAGAAAAGTTTTCAACATACTTAGAACATTTTCTACTAGAAAAATTTTAGAGTAAGTACTTAAAAATAGTTTCGAAAACACTTTTGAGTTAAGTACTTAAAAATAATTTCGAAAATAATTTTTTTTGCACTTTAGAAAATTTTCTACACTGATTTTGAAGTTTTAATACTTAAAAAAATTTCAAGCAAAATTTTGAGTTTATAACTTAGAAAAAATTTCAAGAAAAATTTTGAGTTTATAACTTAGAAAAAATTTCAAGAAAAATTTTGAGTTTATAACTTAGAAATATTTTCTAAAAAACTTTTGAGTTTATAACATAGAAAAATTTTCTAGCAAACTTTTGAGTTTATAACATAGAAAAATTTTCCAGAAAAAAATATTTTGAGTAAGTACTTAGAATAATTTTCTAGAAAAAAATATTTTGAGTGAGTACTTAGAATAATTTTTGAAAAACAACAATTGACTTTTAAAAAAAACTTAATTACTTACAGAACTTTACTTTTTGAAAAAAGGAGATGAAAGTTTTTGAATTTTTGAAAACAAATTTAACTTTTAAAGCCTCCTTTTCTCTCCTTTCCACTCTCTCCCCCTTTGCCATATATAAAAAAAAATAGTAAGAAAAATGAGTAATCAAAGTAAGGTGCTGTATTGAACCAATTCTAATGATTCAAGCAAGAAAATGGACCAACCCACTCAGTCTAGACTTGTCAAATTGGGGGTCAAAAGCATTTTTGATAAAACATACTTGTGAGTGAGATCCTACTAAATTGAATTTGATCTATGAATCTCACTAACAAAGCTTCCTCTTTCCTTTGCAAAGTACTTAGTATAATTTTTGAAAAATATATTATATTTGACAATACAATTTCAAAAATCTTCCTTTTTGAAAAGGACTACATATTAGAAAAGAATTAAGTATTTAAATTGCACCCAAAAAAAATTATACTTTGAAAAGTATTGTGCAAAAACTTGTACTTTGACAGATATCTTTTCTTTGAAAATTTTGTACTCTGAAAAGTACGTACTTTGAAAAATTTGTACTTTGAAGGATATTATCAATTTTTTTAAAAAAATATAAGTACTTTTGAAAAGATATTATGTATTTTTTTTTAAAAGTATAAGTATTTTTGAAAGATATTATTTTGAAACCATAATACTTTACTTTGAAAGATATTATTTTGAAAACATAATACTTTACATTGAAAGATATTATTTTGAAACCATAATACTTTACTTTATTTAGTTTCTTTTCCAGTCTGACACAATCCTAAGAAACCTTATTAACTACAAGAACATTTTCCTAAGTGTCCAGGAAATTCTCCAAATTCACGTAAGTATTATTTCAAAATGAAAAAAATAGAAGAAATTTGAAAGTGACAAGAAATGATAGTATATATATATATATATATTTTAAATTTCTTATGTTTTTAAAGGGATTTTAACAATACAGTGCATGCAAACATATTTCTTTGAAATGTTCAATAATTCTTTTACTTTGACCTCCCCCTAAACCTGACATAGTCCTTGGAAGCTTGTTGACTACAAGTACTCTTCCTCTGAGTCTTTAGGATTTGGTTCAGACCAAAAGAATTATCTAATATTTTCAAAGACAAATTGCTAGAAATATTTTCAAAAAAAAAAATAATAGTCATAAGGTTTTCTTTTTAGACTCCCCCTAAATTTGACACATCCTAGGAGCCCTTGTAGATTATGAAGAAGACTTCCTCTATGTCTTTAGGGTTTATCAAAATTTAAAAGAATAATTTTGAACAACCTTCTGAGTATGATAACTTTCAAGGAGATAAATTTTTGAACACACAACTCGGAATGATAGCACAGTTTTCGAAAAACATTTTGAAATAATGATAATTTTTCAAAGAGATAGTAATATACGAAGATTTTTAATCAATTTTTGAAAACCTTATTTTGAGATGATAATAAGTTTTAGAGCATAAGGTTTTTTTAAAAAAACTTCCCTTGTATCCGATACACCTGACTTTATCTAAGTGCCTTAAGGGACTTCAATATTGACCAGGTTTGACTATGTTGACTTGGTTTTTGACCTAATCAAGTCCTAGGTCTTACTATAATTCAATCAAGACTTAGTTTGATGAGTTAATTTTGAAAACAAATGAAATTCAATTTTTGAAAAATATTGAGTGAAAAATATATAGAGTTAATTTAGAATTAATTTTGGAAAGAATTGAGTTGATTTTGAAAAAGTATTGAACTACATTATTAAGTCCTAGACATCTCACCTAGTTCTACATGACAAAATAGGTTACCTTATCTGTTTTGTGAGATGCTTTATTTTTATCTTCGAATTAGTGTTAAATCTAAGATTTACTTAAAATTTGTGTTAGATTCAAATCTGACAACAGTAAAGTAAATTTGATTTTCTATAATTGGCTTCCAGGTCTTGGCGAGGCACTAGGCCTTCTTTGGACGTAGCCTTATTAGATCATCAACCCTTTCCTTGACAAAGCCTTTTATAGAAAATTCATCTTCGAGTTACTCCTTGAATGATTTTGGTCTAACTAGTTTAGGTCTTGGATCGGTAGCTTCGGCTAGTTCCACCAGACTAAACAAACCAAGTAGTGTATACTTGACCTTATTAGAAAGGCTTCCCTAACGTACTATCATCTCACCTCCACCCAATACTATATTGTTCAAATTTCAACTAAATCACTTTGTCCTTATTCTAACCAATCCTAATTCTAAGCATAAAAAAAAAGATAAAATGCAAACATGACAAAAAAAAATGATCTAAGTTACATCATAATTGAAATAAAACTCTGGTTTTTTAAAATCAGCAAGGTTGTGTATTATGTTTTCTAACGTATTAACCTTAACTAATTTATATGAATTAATCACGTTATTTGAGATAAATATCAGATTTTCAAATATTGAAAACTTACCTTTCCCGATCATTTATCCAGTACTCTTGTAATGATCACGAGCCAACCGGACCAGTTTGGGTCGATCTCCTTCATTGCCTTCTGATTTCGAGTCTGAGTCAGACTCGGGTACACGTTGAAGCTTCTTCTTTGGTGGTTCTCTTGGAGCTTTCCCTGCAATAGAAATTACACCTTCCTCGACCATTACAGTATCTGTTTGATTATTTAATTGTAATTCAAAACAAGATTCGAAATTGGTTACCATTTTTGTCTTAGTCAATTCGTCTTCTGACTCTGGCTCGAATTCACAGTCAGGTATGGATTCTTTCTCATCTTCTGATCCGGAGTCAATTTTGAGGTCGGGTGCTAACTCTTCTAAGATCTTAATACCGGAGCTCTCTTCGTGTAGATTGATTAGCTTTTCCCAAATTTCTCTGGCACATCTGAATGGACCTACTAGTTCGAGTTGCTCCTTGGTTAGGCCATATTGTGTTGGTGCAGGAAGCACCATATTGAACCTTGTTTTAATATTGACAAAGGATTCAAAATTACGTACTATTTGTGCTCTAACGGTGTTCACTGAGTGTGCAGAAAGAAGTGTTGAGGCAATCTGTGGTCCGGAGTGACCAAGTGTTTTGATGTTTAGGCAAAGGGTTTAAGTTAGGTTTACCCTTGTTATCTCATATGTGTATGTTAAGTGTGCAGGTTGTACAGGTTACACATATGGACTTGACTGGACGACCTCGGTACGGTGAAGGGTGGCATGGAGACAAGCTGGAGGCTTGTGTGCGCACCTGAGGGACCTTGTAGAGCAGGGACGATGAGCTGATGGGCGCGGACTTCGAGGCATGCATGAAGGATGACATGGAGGCAAGCTGGAGGCTTGCGTGCATCCGAGGGACGGGAACCGAAGATGAAGAGTGCGCGAAGGCAACAGTCGAGGCTGCGGAGGAGGAGTCAGTCGAGTTGTGAGGGTACGAGTGCAGTGTGATTGTACTCGGGAAATCCTAGGGTTTGAGTGCGGAGTGAAATGTACTCAAGAAGGGTAACCTTAGGTGGGTGAGTAGACCAGTCGACTGGCCTGGGGGCAGTCGACTTATGAAACTCACAAAAAGGTCTCAGGCCTGGGACCAGTCGACTGCTCTGAAGGCAGTCGACTGGTAGGTGGCTGGTAAGCTGGCAAATTTGAGCGTTGGGGGTGTCAACGGTCAAATTTGGCTGGCACCAGTCGACTGCCCTAGGGGCAGTCGACTGGTAGCGAGAAATCAACCCCGAGTCCTATTTAAAGAGGATTTCATGGTGGCTGAGTTTCTTGGCGAGTTTGGTCTTGGTTAAGGGCCAAACGGTAGTCTTTGTGCTCAGAGGTTCTCAAGGTGTTGTGGTGAGGTTTCTCCACCCACAAGGAGCGATGAGAGCTAGCCGGAGGTTATCCAGGGAGTGATCCACCAACGAATTCTTGGATTAGTCACCCGGCCGGGGTGGATACCAAGTAACTCGGTTTATTAGCGTTTGTTCTTTGTTGATAGTTTTATTATCTTGTATTTCCGCTGTGCAAACTAACAACGTAGGTTGAAAGAATCAAAGAAACGCTATTCACCCCCTCTAGCGTCCAGAACGATCCTAACAATTGGTATCACAGCGAAGGACCGCTCCTGATCGGACTAACCGCCGAGGGAGCACACGCTAGAGGAAGAAATCATGGAAGATAAATTTGGGGACGACATCTACACTTCGCCGACCTACGACCACGAGGATTTCAACTATTGGTGGGCGAGGATCGAGACGTGGTTCGGAATGGATTGGGCATGCCGAATCGCGCTTGAAGAACCCTTCGAAGTTCCAAAGGACAAGCACGGGAAGAAGCTTCGTCCTAGATATTGGGACAAAGAGCAACAAGAAAAATTTCGGGCAAATAAGAAGGTAATAGATATATTAATCAATATTTTGCCTACTAATGTGTTAAATGGTGTAGGGGAGTATCAAAGTGCATGTGAATTATGGAGTAAAGTGAAAGAGTATCATGAAAGTCCTGCACATGCTCAAGAGCTCAAGGAGAAAAGTCAAAGTGGTCAAGAAGAAGAAGAAGAAAAGGAAGTGTCAACCTCTTCAAGTGAGGAGGAGGAAGTAAGTGAAAGATCATTAACCTCCTCAAGAGAAGAAGAGGAAGAGGTCTCCACCTCAAGGATTGAGGGGGAGGAGAGACCCAATTCAATGTCGGATCAAGAAGAAGAATCTACATCATCCAAGGTTGAAGAAGTCAACCTAGTCTCCACCTCCACCAAAGCTAAATCGAAGGAGCACATCACATGCTTTGGTTGCAACGAAAAGGGGCACTACAAGGACAAGTGCCCAAAAGGTAAGAAGGAGGTAAAATCTAAACCCGAGTCCATTCGATTTAAATCTAACGTGGGTTGTAGGATTGGAGGAGCCCAAGAAAAGAAAAAGGAGATTAGATGCTTCACGTGTGGTGAGCTAGGGCACTACCACACCAAGTGCCCAAAGAGTGGAGAGCTCAAGAAGATGGAGCACTTGAGGAGATGGGAGAAAGAGCAAAGGAAGAAGAGAAGCTCACAACAAGGAGGAACTCCAAGGGTAAGGGAGGTAATTCCTAACCCTAGGTCAAAATGCAATTTAAATTCAAGATCCTCCTTGCATGATAGAAATAGAATTCACCATTCATCCATGCATGCTAATATTAATGAAAATTGTCTGATGGTGCATAATTTTGGATTTAGATACAATGATAGGACTAGGACTAACAAGATAGATCATAACCCTATAAAGAGCATGCATCATGAATTCAAGACCTCTAGACCTAAGGATTAAGGCACTAGTTCTAAGAAGGGGAGGAATGTGCCTAGGAACATGGGTAGGTCTAGGAATGTCCAAAGTGGACATATGGACTCAAAGGTTCAAAACTTAGAAAGGAAAAAATCAAGCCTTGAGGGCAAGGCTTGATAAATTAGAAAAGACCCTAGAAAGATGCACGATTGGATCAAAGGGTCTGGACATGGTGTTGGGTAGTATAAAACTCAACTATGATAGATCGGGGTTAGGATACCGGTCTAAGTCCTTCAAAGCCAATGGTAAGAAAAATGCTAGGATAGCATATGATTATGGCAAGAAGGGGGAGTCCAAAAATGGCAAGAGGATACCATCTAAAAGGAAAAAGGATGACTTAACCAATGATGAGGTGTCTAAGGTTAAGTGTGTTGGTGCAGAAAGCACCTAAGTCGAACATTGTTGGTGTAGAAAGCACCCAAGTCGAACCTGAGTTTTGATAATGGCAACAGGGCTCAAAAGTTAAGTCTTACTTGTTATCTAACATGTTACTCTAGTGTCCAGGGTAAAAAGCCCTAGCGAAGGACTGCTAGGCACTGGCGAAGGAATGCCAGGCTACTGAAGCCCTAGCGAAGGACTGCTAGGCACTGGCGAAGGAATGCCAGGGTAAAAAGCCCTAGCAAAGGACTGCTAGGCGCTAGGCGAAGGACAGCTTGGGACTGAAGCCCTAGCGAAGGAATGCTAGGCACTGGGCGAAGGACAGCACGGTATCCAAGACCTGGCGAAGGACCGCGAGGCAAAAGTCCAACCAGAGGAGCGGTTGGCATCAAGTACATTCTCCCGAGAGGAGTAGGTGAGGACGCGTTCCCCGTCGAGGGAAGAGTAGGCGTCGGTTCGACCTAGGGCTCTATTTTGGAGGCCCAAAGTCAGAACCAAGACAGCTAAGGCTGTATAAACTAACATCCTATTGTTTTATGGTGTTTTGGACTAACCCTGGATGCAGGAGCGAAGGAACGAGTGTCTGCAGCTCAGAGAGCCTCAAAGGAGTGAGGCAATAGCTGACCAGGGCGCCCGGAGTGTCCCGGGCGCCCCCAAGGTTAACACAAAACACGTAATGCAAAGGAAGGCTTCGACAGTTAATGTTCGGGGCGCCCCCGTGCTCCCGGGCGCCCCCGTGCTCCCGGCCGCCCCCGCTGCTCCCGGGCGCCCCCAGCATCACGGGCACCCCCTGCACAAGCCATCGAAGGAGAAGCCAGCGAAGCCAAGGGATAAGCTCTGACCCGGTCAACGCGGGCGGCCCGAGTGTTCCGGGCGCCCCGGTCAAAGCTGATCCCGAATTTGAAGGGATCAGAAGCTGACCGAGCAAATGCCGGATCGACCGACACGTGGGGGGGGGGAGGGAGCCCTCGACGATCCGGGCACCCCCAGGGCTATATAAAGGGCCCTCGACCCCAAGGCCCAGAACAACACTTCATTCAACGCCTCTACGCTCTTCTGCTCCAACGCTCTACTCCGGAATCCTCCCAACTCGAGCCGACGACGTCCCTCCGCTCCGAAATGTCAATCTACATTGGACGTCGGTAACGAAGAGAAATTTGCTTTTTGTGTTTACGATACTGCAATTGTAATATTGATTTGTAAACCGTTTTGCGAAAATATAGAATTGCCCGCAGTAAACGGTCAACGATTGTGGGCCTTGGAGTAGGAGTCGACCTAGGCTCCGAACCAAGTAAAAATATCTGTGTTCGCGTGTTTTTGCTTTTAATCTTCCGCTGTGCAAATTCTCTATCTCAAATCCGAACGCTTTCCGATATTCACCCCCCTCTATCGGTTCTCTCGATCCAACAAGTGGTATCAGAGCGGGGAAGTTCAAATTTGGTGCAACCACTAGTTTGAAAATTTTTTGGATTTATTCTTATTTTTTTTTGTTCGAATTTCTTCTAATATATTTTCCGTTCAAATTTCTTCTCGTTAATCGAGGTTGGTGCAACACCCCTCGATATTTTATTTTTTTTCATCCCGCACTACTAATCCAAGACCAAGTCTTAGGAAATATTTTTTTTGTTAGTTATTTTTTTCAGATTAAATGGCCATGCAAGAAGGATTCAGCACCGCCAGACCTCCACTTTTCAGTGGAGAAGAGTTTTCCTACTGGAAAAGTCGAATGGAGGTCCACCTGAAAACTCAGGTGGACATGTGGATTATCATCCAGTCCGGACTGGAGATTCCCACAAATGCTGAAGGAGTTCTTCAAAGCTACACAGAGTGGGACACCGCTCTGAAACGAAGAATCGAAGCAGATGCAAAGGCGACTCAGATCCTCCAATGTGGCTTCACAAAAGAGGAGATGAACCGGGTGGGCCCCTTCAACAGTGCCAAGGAGCTGTGGGCAAAATTGATAGAACTGCACGAAGGAACATCAGACACTCGGATCAGTAAGAGAGATCTGCTCCTGAACAAACTGTATACCATCAAGATGGCCGACAATGAAACAGCAGCCCAGCTTCACGCACGAATCCAAGAATTAATGAACTGTCTTCACACTATTGGTCACACGGTCGAAAACCGTGACCTAATAAGGTATGCCTTAAATGCTTTCCCTAGAAACACCTTGTGGGCATCTATGGTAGATGCATACAAGGTCTCAAGGGATCTTTCAAAAATAAAATTAGATGAATTGTTTTTCGAATTAGAACTGCATGAACAAACTAACTGCAATTTGGCCGAGAAAGGTATTGCCTTTGTTGCAGGAAAAACTGGAAGGCAACAAAGAAGAAACCTCAACCTGAACCCGAGTCTAACTCAGACTCAGACTCAGAAGACGAAGAAGGAGATCGACCTAAGCTGGTCCGACTGGCCCGAAGCTACTATAAAGAATTGAAGAACCAAACCAACAGAAGGAAGACCAACCGAAGAAAGGACGAACCAGCTGAACCCACAAATGACAAAAACAAGCCCAACGTAACTTGCTACGAGTGCAAGAAGAAGGGCCACTACAAGACAGAGTGTCCGAACCTGAAGGAGACCAAGAAGACACGAAGAAAGAAAGCACTCCAAGCAACCTGGGATGAATCTTCCTCGGAAGACGACGGAAGAAGCACCCCAGTCAAACCTACTAGCCCTGACCGCCTCAGAAGAAGTCGGGACCGAGTCAGAGTCAGAACAGGACGACGGCAGACTAACCTTTTCAGAAGACAGCGAAATCAAGGTAAGTGGTTTCAATAGAAGTCAGTTAAATGAACTTATTTCGTATCTTTCTTGAGATTTGGCGAAAGCCAAACTCCGAGTCGAATCCCTCCGACAGGAAGTAAAACTCCAGAAAGAGGGAGCTGACTCTAAATCCTTAACCGAGAAAGTTCAAGAAGGAACTCCTACTCAAGTTGAAAAACTTGAAAAAGAGAACTCCTCCCTGAAAACTCAGGTTAAAGATCTTAGAGCTGCCTTAGAATGATTTACTTCTGGTTCTAAGAATCTTGACATGATTCTTGGAAAATAGAAGTCCGTTCTAAATCGATCCGGACTTGGCTACAGAACCAAATCCCGACAAAGATCTTACTTTGCTGTACTAAACCAGTCCAAACCAAAAGTTCAGGCATGGGTACCAAAACTATGCCTGAACCAACAAACTGGATTAAATTAATATTGGATCCCCAAGGACAAGATTCACATCTTGTCAAACCATTATCGTGGCTATAGTCCAGGGGGAGCCAAATTGAAGACAATATTTATTGTTAGATAGAATTTAATTCTTGATTGAAATTTGTCTGACTGATTGTTTATTTAAATTTGTGCAATTTACCATGCTTAGACTTAGGTTAGTTTAAGGACTGAACAAACTTAACTGAAACTTGACAACATAGTATTGGGTGGAGGTGAGATGATAGTACGTTAGGGAAACCAATTCTAATAAGATCAAGTACACTTGGTCTCTTTAGACTGGTGAAACTAGCCGAAGCTACCGATCCAAAACTCAAACTAGTTAGACCAGAATTTTTCAAAGATTAATTTTGAAAATGAAACTTTATTAAAAGGCTTTGTCAAGGAATGAGTTGATGATCCAATAAGGCTACGGCCAAAGAAGGCCTAGTGCCTCGCCAAGACCTGGAAGCCAATTTTTGAATTTCAAATTCAAATTACTTTTTGTCAAATTCAAATCTAACACAAATTTTCAGTTAGGTATAGATTCAAACATTTCCTTTCAAAATAAATTTAACTGTTTTCAAAAATTAATTTAAGGTTTTCAAAATAAATAATTTTTCAAAATAACTTTACTTATCAAAACCGGTCTCACAAAACCTATAAGGCTAACGTGATTGAAAACCCTAGATTGGGTGAGACAGTAGGTTTAAGACTCAATTGTAAATTCTTTAATGCCTATATTATGAGTTAATCCTGTAGTTCAGATCGTAGTCAAACCATGGTCAACATGGTCAAACCATGGTCAACACGGTCAAACCATGGTCAACTTTGTCAAAGTAGTCAAATCAATTCAAACCATAGTCAAACCAATTAAACCATGATCAAACGATGACAAGACATAAAATTTGTCTTTTCCTATACAACTCCGGGCGCCCGTGACCCTCGGGCGCCCCCATGCCTTTTTCTTCCCTCGAGGCAAAAAGCTGCCTCTAACCATTGACCAGGGCGCCCGGAACCACGCGGGCGCCCCCATCACAGTCAATGCAGCAAAAGCTGCAAATACATCCTGACCCGGGTGCCCGAAACCACGCGAGCGCCCCCATCCAACCCCAGTCTCTACCAAAGGCTGAGACCACTGACCCGGGCGCCCAGGAGATCCCGGGCGCCCCCATTGAAATGCCTATATAAGGGCATCCGAACCTCCTCCTCTTCCCACACCAAAAAACCAACTTCCTTCCTCACTTCCTTCCTTCCAAGAAGATCAAGTGACACTTGTGCTTCCCCAATCTCACCATGCCTCCCCGATATGATTTATCTTATGCATTTAAAATTATTTTCTTAAATTCTTTAATGCATTTAGAATCATTCTCTTCTTATACCTCTTACCTTAGAAAACACCGAGCAAACCAAGCGAACCCCGGTGCCGAACCGAGTCCCGACCCTAGGTTCCCTACTCTAGAATTATGTAACAAGTTTGCTCAAACCATTTACAAGCCTATTAAAACAAGCTATCTTAATAGACATTTCTTTACCCAATCATGCCCCTTAGCCATGAATATTATAAACTTCTATCAATTAGATAATCTTGTATTCTGCACTCATACCATTAATGAATCCCTATGTGCAGAATTCTACAATAACATAGTTCGACAAGACAATCTCATGTTTTGCACCACTGTTTAAGGGATACCTTTGTCTATCACCCCTACTTTGCTGAACCGATTCCTCGGACTACGACCCTCTCAGTCCACATTTTGCTGCTATCCACCTAGGAATCCTCCATTTGATCCTCCCTACTCTCACATTACCTTAGACACTATCCACTCCTATTTTTATAGGGATGCGAGACTCCCCGCGAATAGACGATTCCAATCCGTTGAACTTCAGGCACAGGACTATGCCCTGTACAGAGTCCTGGTCCGCTGTATCTTACCACTCTCCACTAGAGATCTCGGGACCATGAAACCCTTTCATGCCTTCCTTCTGTATACCCTGGTCCATCACCTTGACATTGACATTGGACTACACATGTTTCATACTATCCTGCATGCGTCCAGTGTTACTACCCAGGGATGAGTGCGCACTCCATTCTGCCACATCATCACCTCCCTCATTCATCACCACGGTCGTGACATTACTGTGGGTGAAATAACCGCTATGACCGACTTTGATGAAATAGGATTTAGGAACTTCTCCTTAGCGGGTCTAGAGGTATCGGCCACCGGGGTTTTGAGTTGGAGACGACAGGAGGCCGGGGCTCCTATCGACTCAGACGAGGAGGTAGACGTGGACATTAGAGACATAGCGGCAGCGGCCCGAGCACACATAGACGAGCCCGCTCCACCGACACTCTACGAGAGAATGACACATTTGGAGATACAGGTCCAGAGTCTTCGAGAGGAAGTAGAGGCGAACCACGATGAAGAAATAGCGACAAATCAAGGATACTACACCGATTACATGAGCTCCCTTAGAGCTGAGAGGGAGGCCAGAGATGCACAGTATCACGAGATGATGACCCTATTTCGATCTTGGCAGCCAGGCTCCTCTGATCATCCCGGTCCCTCGTCCTAGATTTGCTTAGCATTGTACTAGTAACTATTTGACTGTCCCTACTCAGTAGGGTTGACTTATGCATGACTTGTATAACTGTGTTGGATTTTGAGTACTTGTTCTATTCTATTTGACTAGCTAACTTATGGAAATGAGTACTTGGTCTGTCCTATTTGATCAGTTAGGGACTCTACTTTTGATTTTCTCACTGCTTTACTTGATTTAAAAATTAGTTTCTAAAAATAGTATTTTGAAAAACTGTTGTTTTTAAAATCAGTTTGTTTTAAATCCTTTTCGACTTAGTTTTATTTCAAAACTACCCCTTTCAAAACTAGGGCTTTTTCGCAAATGGACTTAGCCTAGGCCCTAACCCTAGAACTGCATGCACCTATAGATTTAGAAGCCAGCATCTCACAAGCACCTTAGGGTACTTTTGATTGATAACCTAGAAAGGGTTGAGATGCTTAGGTCTTTGCCTTAATTCAAGATGCTTTAAGTCAGTGCATCTGCAGTAATTGGGGCACTAAATACAACTTATACAACAATCAAGTTAAGTGTCAAGTTTAGAAAATCTAACTTGAACAAAAACACTTAACTTGACTAACCCTAGCAAAAACTACTGTTTATAACAATTAGTAAGTAGCTAATTGGGTTAGACAGGTCCCTACAAGAGAAAATTAACTGATTTGGTTTAAGTCTTATCATGAATTGATTCAGTACAGCAAAATCATGCAAATATTTTTTATGAAAGTTATTTCCTTTATGCAATTTAATTTCTGCTATATTTATCTGTTTTTGATATATGGCAAAGGGGGAGAGATAAGAAAGGAGAGAATTTAAATTTTTTTTTGTTTAAAACTGTTTATTTTTCTTGTCCCTCAAAATTTCAAAATCTATCCTTTATTCAAAAAGTACTAAGCTTTTCAAAGTACTTAAGCTTTTCAAAACTTTCCTAGTACTTAAGCTTGTCAAAATTTTCTTACTTAAGTTTAAGCTTTTCAAAACCTTACTAGTACTTAAGCTTTTCAAAGTACTTAAGCTTTTCAAAACTTTCCTAGTACTTAAGCTTGTCAAAATTTTCTTACTTAAGCTTTTCAAAGTACTTAAGCTTTTCAAAACTTTCCTAGTACTTAAGCTTGTCAAAATTTTCTTACTTAAGCTTTTGAAAGTACTTAAACTTTTCAAAACTTTTCAAAGGTACTTAAGTTTCTTTCAGAAATACTTAAGCTTTTCAGAAGTACTTAGGTTTGTTAACTTCACGAAGTATTTTAAAACTTGAAGTTTTCAAAATGTTTTAAAAGTACCATGAACTTAAAACTCTCAAATTGTTGGTACTCAAACTAAAGTTTTAAAATCCTTCTTAAACTTAAATTTTCAAATTTGTCTAAATAGACTTAAACTTTCAAAATTTTCTCTACAAGTATCATTTTCTTAAGTAAAGATCCAAACTTTAAACTTAAAACTTAGTGTCAAAAACCCCACGAATTTTTGAAAAATCTAGGGGGAGATTCCTTCCACGGGGAGGGAACAAAAGGTAATTTTTTATGCCTTGATTAAACTTAACTTTTTGAACCAGGATTGCCATAAATCAAAAAGGGGGAGATTGTTGGTGCAAAAAGCACCCAAGTCTAACCTGAGTTTTGATAATGACAACAGGGCTCAAAAGTTAAGTCTTACTTGTTATCAAACATGTTACTCTAGTGTCCAGGGTAAAAAGCCCTAGCGAAGGACTGCTAGGCACTGGCGAAGGAATGTCAGGGTAAAAAGCCCTAGCAAAGGACTGCTAGGCGCCAGGCGAAGGACAGCATGGGACTGAAGCCCTAGCGAAGGAATGCTAGGCACAGGGCGAAGGACAGCTCGGTATCCAAGACCTAGCGAAGGACCGCGAGGCAAAAGTCCAACCAGAGGAGCGGTTGGCATCAGGTACATTCTCCTGAGAGGAGTAGGTGAGGACGCGTTCCCCGTCGAGGGAACAGTAGGCGTCGATTCGACCTAGGGCTCCATTTTGGAGGCCCAAAGTCAGAACCAAGACAGCTAAGGCTGTATAAACTAACATCCTATTATTTTATGGTGTTTTGGACTAACCCTGGATGCAAGACCGAAGGAACGAGTGTCTGCAGCTCAGAGAGCCTCAAAGGAGTGAGGCAATAGCTGACCAGGGCGCCCGGAGTGTCCCGGGCGCCCCCAAGGTGAACACAAAACACGTAATGCAAAGGAAGGCTTCGACAGTTAATGTTCAGGGCGTCCCCGTGCTCCCGGGTGCCCCCGCTACTCCCGGGCACCCCCAGCGTCCCCTGCGCCCCCTGCGCAAGCCATCAAAGGAGAAGCCAGCGAAGCCAAGGGATAAGCTCTGACCCGGTCAACGCGGGCGCCCCGAGCGTTACGGGCGCCCCGGTCAAAGCTGATCCCGAATTTGAAGGGATCAGAAGCTGACCGAGCAAATGCCGGATAGACCAACACGTGAGGGGGGGGGGCGCCCCCGACAATCCGGGTGCCCCCAGGGCTATATAAAGGGCCCTTGACCCCAAGGCTCAGAACAACACTTCATTCAACGCTTCTACGCTCTTCTTCTCCAGCGCTCTACTCCGAAATCCTCCCAACTCGATCCGACGACGTCCCTCCGCTCTGAAAAGTCAATCTACATTGGACGTCGGTAACGAAGAGAAATTTCCTTTTTGTGTTTACGATACTGCAATTGTAATATTGATTTGTAAACCATTTTGCGAAAATATAGAATTGGCCACAGTAAACGGTCAACGACCGTGGGCCTTGGAGTAGGAGTTGACCTAGGCTCCGAACCAAGTAAAAATATCTGTGTTCGCGTGTTTTTGCTTTTAATCTTCCGGTGTGCAAATTCTCTATCTCAAATCCGAACGCTTTCCGATATTCACCCCCCCTTTATCGGTTCTCTCGATCCAACAAAGTGTGTCAAATTTGTAGGCTAAGAGTCACCGGTGGAACACCGATGTGGCGTAGTGATGGTTGAGTCACCTAGGGAGGTGGCTAGGGCTAAGAGCTCAAGGGGGAGCTCTAGGAGCCTTTGAGATATATGGTGAATGGACCTTAGGAGGGGGTGCTCCTAGAGGTTTAGATGGACCATGGAATGTTCCAAAAGAATTGAGACGGACTTGAGTCTCAATTCTTGGGTTTTGGCACGGTGTTTTTGAGTTTCATGCATGGAAATATGACATTGGGGGTCATATTGCATGAAAATTGATTTTTGGTGTGTAATTGTCATGTAAATCAATGCTAGGGATGCATTGTGGGGTGGCATGGGCAAAGACATCAAGAGGAAACCAAAACTAGGACTTTAGGTCAAGGTTTGATTGAAGTTTTTGGCTAGTTTTGAGTTTTGTGTCAAACTTGGGAATGGTGATAGATACATTTTGGAATGTATTTTTTCCAAGTAGATATGGGTACCACAAACCTCTCCACAAAATTTGGAAATTTTTTGTGATTTGTGAAATTTTTGGCGCATTTCTAATTTTCGTCAGAAATGTTGAAATTTCAGACTTTCAGAGTATCAGTCGAGACTGCCATTTTGGTAGTCGACTGGTCAGGGTTGATTTTTGTATCAGCATCTGGGTTGGTGTCCAAATGATGCTCAACAAGTGTATGGGGGGCTAGTACACATTGTTTATGGTCATTAGGGATTGAAAGAACCAATAATTGGGATATTGTTGAGTTCTTTTTGATGTTAGGCAAAGGGGGAGAAGTGTTGTGTTTAATTTGGGAAACCAAACATACCTTTGCAAGAAACCCTAGGTTTAGGGGGCGTTGAGATTAAGGGGGAGCATGGTTGCTCGATTCTTGGCGTAAGGGAAACCTTGGAGAGGTTCTTAAAAAGCCTTTGTAAGTCCAATGTAGGGGGAGCTTGGGAGAAGCCTTAAAAAGCCTGATTTGGTGAAAATTCCTAACTTGGAAAGTTAGGTATGGGATGCCTTGGGATAGGATCCATTTTGCATTGCATATGCATTATTTCTACTATAGACTACTATTTTGCTTTCCCTAACTTAAACGTATTGTCAAACATAAAAAAGGGGGAGATTGTTGAGGCAATCTGTGGTCCGGAGTGACCAAGTGTTTTGATGTTAGGGCAAAGGGTTCAAGTTAGGTTTACCCTTGTTATCTCATATGTGTATGTTGAGTGTGCAGGTTGTACAGGTTACACATATGGACTTGATTAGACGACCTCGGTACGGTGAAGGGTGGCATGGAGACAAGCTGGAGGCTTGTGTGCGCACCTGAGGGACCTTGTAGAGCAGGGACGATGAGCTGATGGGCGTGGACTTCGAGGCATGCATGAAGGATGACATGGAGGCAAGCTGGAGGCTTGCGTGCATCCGAGGGATGGGAGTCGAAGATGAAGAGGGCGCGAAGGCAACAGTCGAGGCTGCGGAGGAGGAGTCAGTCGAGTCGTGAGGGTACGAGTGCAGTGTGATTGTACTCGAAAAATCCTAGGGTTTAAGTGCGGAGTGAAATGTATTCAGGAAGGGTAACCTTAGGTGGGTGAGTAGACCAGTCGACTAGCCTGGGGGCAGTCGACTAATGGAACTCACAGAAAGGTCTCAGGCCTGGGACCAGTCGACTGCCCTGAAGGCAGTCGACTGGTAGGTGGCTGGTAAGCTGGCAAATTCGTGCATTGGGGGTGTCAACGGTCGAATTTGGCTAGCACCAGTCGACTGGTAGCGAGAAATCAATCCCGAGTCCTATTTAAAGAGGACTTCGTGGTGGCTGAGTTTCTTGACAAGTTTGGTCTTGGTTAAGGGCCAAACAGTAGTCTTTGTGCTCAGAGGTTCTCAAGGTGTTGTGGTGAGGTTTCTCCACCCACAAGGAGCGACGAGAGCTAGCCGGAGGTTATCTGGGGAGTGATCCACCAACGGATTCTTGGATTAGTCACCCGGCCGGGTTGGATACCAAGTAACTCGGTTTGTTAGCGTTTGTTCTTTGTTGATAGTTTTATTATTTTGTATTTCCGCTGTGCAAACTAACAATGTAGGTTTGTTAGCGTTTGTTAACATGGCATGGTACTTGACATAAACATGAGCATATGAAACATTTAACATGACATGGTACTTGACATAAATATGAGCATATATGAAACATTTAACATGGCATGGTACTTGACATAAACATGAGCTTATGAAACATTTAACATGGCATGGTAGTATGAATTTCGAGGCAGAATAATAAAAATACTAATAAAAAGTTTGAGACAAATTTTTAGAAAATGAATATTCTGATTAATGAAAAAAATAGGAGTTAAAAGAGATTGCTCGAATTAAGGTAGCACGAATTTCGAGAAAAAATATTAAAATAATAATAAAAAAATTTATGACAAATTTTCAAAAATTGATCGTTTTATCAACTCTAATGAATGGTAAAAAGATGAAGATTCAAAATTGAGTGGTGTTGCACCAACCTCGCACAAATATTATTTATGTGAAAAAGCGAAAAATGATCAAGTGGTGTTGCACCAACCTCGATTAACGAGAAGGAAAAGAAATAAAATTAAATATTTCGTAAATCTGAAAAAAAACTTTCAAACTGGTGGTTGCTGTTGGGTTCTCCTAGCACCAAAGCACAAAAACGCAGCGGAAACAAGAACCTTCGAGCGATCCATGCGAAAGAAAAACTCGTATAAAGTTGATCTACATCTACTTCTCAAGAAGATATTGTTGAGGCAATCGACCCTTAAATGATTGGAAGATCATGATTTTGATGTGTGGGCAAACATGTTTAAGGTTAGAGTGTTATGTTGTATTTGATGTGTGTGATTGAGTTTGCAGGACTTGGAGAATCACACATGGTGGACATATCCGAGGGACGAGAGCCGAGGGAGGAGAGCTCCAAAGGGCAAGCCGGGAAGTGGACTTCAAGGGTACACGTGAAGGATGGCATGGAGGCAAACCAAGGGAAGGTTTGCGTGCGCATCCGAGGGACGATAGCCTGAGGAAGAGGACTTCAAGGGGCCAGCCAAGGGAGCAGACCTGAAGGCACACGCGAAGGAGAAGGTCCGGAGTGGCTGAAGCTGAGCTGTGAGGCAGGGCAGTCGACTGGCCCTGTGGCAGTCGACTGCCAAAACCCACAGAAAGTTTGCGGCCTCGGACCAGTCGACTAGCATTTGGGCAGTCGACTGATATACCCCTGAAACTAGCCGTTGGCTAGCCGTTGGCTAGCCGTTGGCTAGCCGTTGGCTAGCCGTTGACTAACAATTAATGCTAGGCCAGTCGACTGCCCCAGGGGCAGTCGATTGGTGCGGGCTGGACAGATTGCGAATCTGTCCTGTTCACCTATAAAAGGAGCACATTTTGTACGTGTACGGTACGGTTCCGTACAGTAACGAAGTGCTGCCAAATTGTAGAGAGATTCTTGCTTTCTCTATTGTATTTCTGCATCTGTAAAGAGGAAGATCTTGCTGTAAAGGTTTCTCCACCTCAAGGAGACTTTTTGATAGTGAAAAGTGGTGCTCGCGGCGTGGATCCTTGGTCTAGTCACCCATCTGGGTGGATACCATGTAACCGATAAGTGTTAGCATTGTTTTTAATTCTTTTGCATATTATTTCCGCTGCGCTAACAACTCTGTAGAGTCCAAAGATCGAAAAAGTGCATTCACCCCCCTCTGCACGCCTAAATCGATCCTTTAGTTGGTATCAGAGCCGGTGTGTTTCGAAAGATCTAACTGTCAACCGGAGAAATTGTAATGACGTTTCAAGAGGGATACTCCACTGCACGACCACCATTTTTCGACGGGAACGACTTCACGTACTGGGAAGGTAGGATGCAATACTACCTCATGAATGATATTGAAACTTGGATAATGGTTGCAGATGGCTTTGAGGCGCCCGTCGATGAAAGGGGAGACCCAACACCTATGAGATCATGGTCTAAGGAGGTGATGAAGAGGGCGTAGTTAAATGCCAAGGCCACCACCACATTGCAATGCGGGCTCTCGAAGGAGCAACTAAACAAGGTGGGGCCGTTCAAGAGCGCCAAAGAGATATGGGACAAGTTAGTTGAACTGAACGAGGGGTCAAACGAGTCCAGAAGAGCCAAGAAGGACTTATTGGTGGCCCAACTGCAATCCCTTTCCATGAAGAGCAACGAGACCGTCAGCCAGCTGCATGGAAGGGTAAAGGAAGTGATAAACGAGCTCCATGTAATTGGAGAGAAAATCAAAAACCGGGACATGGCCAGGTATGTTTTACAAGCCTTCCCGAGAACCACCCTGTGGGCATCCATGGTTGATGCTTACAAGGTATCGAGGGATTTATCTTTAGTCAAATTAGACGATCTATTTTGTGAATTTGAACTGCACGAGCAAGCTAACATTTTGGCCAAAGAGAAAGGTATTGCTTTTGTTGCAGAAAAGGAGAAGAAGAGGAGGAAGGAGAAGAAGAAGGTGATCTACTCATCGTCATCAGACTCAGAGGAGTCAAGCGCCTCTATGGATAGTGACCAAGAGGCCTTCATGGTAAGGAAATTTCGTAAAGCATTGAAAAGTTTCTCTAACAAGTCATATGCTAGGAAAGGGGCCAAAGGTAAGGGTAAGGCCAAGGACATAATCTGCTACAACTGTCACCAAGAGGGACATATGAAGAACGAGTGTCCCCAATTGAAGAAAAGGGATGACAAGAAGGAAGAGAAGAAAAAGAGTGACAAGAAGAAATCAAAGGGAAAGGAGAAGGGTGCTACCAACCTCAAGGCAACGTGGGATGATCCCTCATCTTCAAAGGAAGAAGAAGAGCAAGTCTCCCACTTCGCTCTTATGGCACAAGATGACTCAGACTCATCGGATGATGAACGAAGCTCAAGCAGTGAAGATGAGAGCTCCTCCACTTCATCATCAGAGTCAGAAGCGTCGGTAAGTGAGGTATATCACATGCCCTCCTATACTTTAGTGAAAATAATTTCTAGCACGAACATGGACTTAGCTAAGGCTAGAGGTAAAATTAAGGATCTCAAAGAACAAATTGCCATGCTTAGAGTAGAAGCTATTAAACTTAAAAATTTGCATGCTAGTTCTACTTCTTCACATGTTTCACACCTTGAAAATGAAAATAGGGAATTAAGGAAACAGGTAGATGACCTCACAAAGGCCCTTAGGAAATTCCAAGTAGGATCTAGTAACCTAGATATGATTATAAACAGTCAAAGGGCTGTATATAACAAGGCCGGGTTGGGTTTTAGGCCAAAGACCAAGGAGGTAGCCTTTGTTTCACTCACCGGTAGGATTGGTGAATCTAGGAGATTAGGGGCTAAGGGAACCACAAAGAAGACATGGGTACCTAAGAAATTTCTGAATGATGCTTATGGATCAAAAATATGGGTACCAAAAGAGCATGTTTTCCATGTTGTCTAGGTAAAGGTGAAGGAGACCCCAACCTTGTGGATAGTAGATAGTGGATGCTCAAGATACATGACCGGGGATGTGAGCAAGTTCACCACTATTAGCTACCTAAGAGAAGGGACGTTCTCCTTTAGGAATAGTGGAAAGTTGAGGATCATTGGTAGGGGCACAATTGAGGTATCTTCCACTATTTCGATTCATAAGGTACTTTTAATCAAAGATATGAAGTTTAATTTATTAAGTGTAAGCCAATTATGTGATGCCGATTTTCAAGTAGAATTTCATGCTAGAAAATGCATCATTAGACATAATGAATCAAATGCTATTATATTAGAAGGGTTTAGAGAGGCAAATCTATATTATCTTGATCTATCTTATGATACTAACAATGCTGTTAAGTGTCTCATGTCTAAATAAGAAGAAGGGTGGTTGTGGCACCAAAGACTTGGACATGTCAACATGAGGAGTATTGCAAGGGTGGCCAGGGAAGAGTTGGTGAAGGGGCTCCCAATGATCAAGTACGAGAAGAACAAGTTGTGTGATGCATGCCAAGAGGGTAAGCAATCAAAAGCATCACACAAAGGTAAAACTCTAATCACCACTTCCTTACCTTTAGAACATTTGCATATAGACTTGTTTGATTGCCATAGTACTCCCTCACTTGTAGGGAGTAAGTATTGCTTAGTGATAGTAGATGACTTTTCTAGGTTTACATGGGTCTACTTCTTGAAACATAAGGATGACACCCTAGAGACCTTTATAGGATTTAGTAAAAGGGTAGAAAACGAAAAGAACATCAAAATAAACCAAATTAGGAGTGACCATGGTGGGGAATTCCAAAACGCTAGTTTCACACAATTTTGTGTTGAAAATGGGTACAAGCATGAGTTTTCATGCCCAAGGACTCCTCAACAAAATGGGGTAGTTGAGAGGAAAAACCGAGCCCTACAAGAAGCTGCTAGGACTATGCTTAATGTATATTCTCTTCCTAGCTATTTTTGGGCCGAAGTGGTTAACACCCCTTGCTATATCTAAAATCGGGTGTTGGTACATAGGTTTTTTGGAAAAACACCCTTTGAACTATGGAATGGAAGGGTACCACAAGTCCATTATTTTAGAGTCTTTGGATGTAAAGTCTACATTTTAAACACCAAAGATGATCTAAGGAAATTTGAGTCAAAAGCAGATGAAGGAATTCTAGTAGGGTACTCATTGACTAGTAGGGGGTATAGAGTGTACAACAAGAGGACAAAAGTGATTGAGGAGTCCTCAAATGTTAAGTTTGATGAAACAACTAGTACCTACCCTAGAAAGGCTTCAATTGATAAGGATATAGCGGAAGTCCAACCCCTTGCCCAAAGAATCCAAGACCTACATTTGGAGGGCAATGATCAAGGGGGAGTAAGAAGTACCTTAGAGGATGAGGAAGAAGGAGTAAATGAACCTACAACCTCTAGGCCCTTGAGACATCACCATGATCACCCCATTGATCAAATAGTGGGTGATGTCACTCAAGGAGTAAGGACTAGATCATACTTTCGGGATCAAACTAGTCAAATAGCTCTAATCTCCCAATTAGAATCCAAGACCATTGATGAAGCATTGGGAGACGTTGATTGGGTTTTAGCTATGCAAGAAGAGCTAAATCAATTTGAGAGGAGTGAAGTTTGGGAGTTAGTTCCTAGGCCCAATGATTGCACTATTGTAACCACTAGATGAGTCTTTAGGAACAAACTAGATGACCAAGTTAAAATCACTAGGAACAAGGCTAGATTGGTAGCTAGG
>JAGFNQ010001094.1:0-17294 GCA_024364735.1 Boesenbergia rotunda
GAAGACTGTAGAGCCTTCTGTAAAGCCGGATCAAAAGGCGGTACTATTAGTTGGTTCCTCGAAGAAAGGTTCTAAGAGGAAGGCCAAAGAACAGAATAAAGGAAAGAAGAAAAAGGGCAAAAAGACTGAAAAGAAACCAAAAGGAACTTGCCATCATTGTGGCAAGGAGGGTCACTGGCGAAGAAACTGCAAGGTTTATCTTGAGTCCTTGAAGAATAAGGCATCCGATGCCCCATCCTCTTCAGATATCTTCGTTATTGAATGTCACTCTATTTCCTCTGATACCTGGGTACTTGATACTGGGTGTAGCTCACATATATGTAATGACATACAGGGGCTAAGGAATAGAAGAAGACTCGTCAAAGGAGAAGCAAATTTGCGAGTTGGAAATGGAGCAAAGATTGCTGTTGTTGCCATCGGAACATATTTGCTAAAGCTCCCCACTGGACGTGTCTTAGAATTGGATAATTGTTATTTTGTTCCTTCGTTAATAAAGAACATTGTATCTATTTCATGTTTGAATGAAAAGGGTTATCATTTAACTTTTAGTAACAATTGTTGTTACATAACTTTAAATGACGTTCTTTATGGGAATCGAACTTTGTGCAATGGTATCTACACGTTAGATTTATCCAGTGACGTTTTCAATATCGAAGTTAGCAACAAACGTGCTCGAATAGATAATCAAATAGACTCCTACACTTGGCATTGCCGTCTTGGCCATATAAGTAAGAAACGCATGACCGAATTACACCGATGTGGAATTTTGGAATCATTTGAACCCGGTTCATTTGATACATGTGAATCATGCTTAAAAGGCAAGATGACCAAATTACCCTTTTCCGGAAAAGGTAATCCAGTGGGAGAATTGCTTGGTCTAATACATACTGATGTATGTGGACCAATGTCAACTCTTGCACAAGGAGGCTATGGCTACTTCATCACCTTTATCGATGATCACTCACGATTCGGGTATGTGTTCTTGATGAAACACAAATCTGAAGCCTTTGAGAAATTCAAAGAGTTCAGAAATGAAGTAGAGAAACAGCTTGGCAAAAGTATTAAGATACTTCGATCCGATCGGGGTGGTGAATACTTGAGTCAAGAATTTCAAGATTATCTTAGGGATAATGGGATATTGTCCCAATGGACTCCGCCATATACACCACAGCATAATGGTGTATCTGAGAGGCGCAACCGAACCTTGATGGACATGGTTAGGTCTATGATGGATCATGCAACTTTCCAAAATCCTTTTGGGGCTATGCACTTAAGACAGCTGTTTACTTGCTAAACAGAGTCCCGACCAAGGTAGTCTCTACTACTCCATATGAGACATGGAATAGTAAGAAACCCCACTTAAATCACCTTAAAATATGGGGTTGTCCTGCTTATGTGAAGTGGACTGTATCAGACAAATTGGATGCTAAGTTTGATAAATGTCTATTTATTGGATACCCTAAGGAAACGAAGGGTTACCAATTCTATCATCCCTTGGAACAAAAGGTGTTTGTTTCAAGGCATGCTGTATTTCTGGAAAAAGAATTTTTTTACAAGAAAATAGTGGGAGTGGCATTGAACTTGATGAAGTTCAAGAAACTCCAATAGACATTACAGAGACACCTAGTCTAGACCCACAACCAATAACTCATAATGATGAGCTATCAGTTGAACCCAAAACAACACCACCTCTTCATAGGTCTGATAGGACACGCAATATTCCAGAGAGATACGGATTTCTCATAAGTGAATAGAACGACATATTACTCATAAGCGATGACGAACCTATCAGTTATGAAGATGTTCTGAAATGTTCAGAAAGGGACAAATGGCTTGAAGCCATGAAGTCGGAAATGGATTCCATGTACGAAAATCAAGTATGGAACTTGGTTAACCCACCTGAAGGGATTAAGCCCATAGGGTGCAAGTGGGTTTTCAAGAAAAAAACCGACATGGAAGGTAATGTAGTTACCTTTAAGGCTAGATTAGTGGCAAAAGGATATCGTCAAAAACAAGGAATTGATTATGACGAAACCTATTCGCCAGTAGCTATGCTTAAATCCATTCGGATGCTCCTAGCCATAGCAGCTCATTATGATTATGAGATATGGAAAATGGATGTGAAAACAGCTTTCCTTAATAGAAACCTGCTTGAGGATGTATACATGATACAACCTGAAGGTTTCACATCGGTTGATAAAACCAAAGTATGCAAGCTTCGATGATCCATATATGGACTGAAGCAAGCATCCAGGAGCTGGAACATCCGTTTTGATGAGACAATCAAAGAGTTTGATTTCTCACAAAATCCTGACGAACCTTGTGTGTACAAGAAGGTTAGTGGGAGTGCAGTCGTATTCCTAGTATTATATGTCGATGACATATTACTTATAGGAAATGATATATCAGTCTTACAGACAGTTAAAATATGGTTGTCCAAAACTTTCTCCATGAAAGACCTGGGAGAAGCAACCTATATCCTTGGGATTAGAATCTATAGAGATAGATCAAAATGGTTGCTTGGTCTTTCGCAGTCTACATATATAGACCGAGTGCTAAAAAGGTTTAGCATGTCGGAATCCAAGAAAGGTTACCTTCCCATCAGGCATGGGATCAACCTTTCAAAGTCTATGTGCCCGCGCACAGAAGACGAGAGGATTTGCATGAATAAGATTCCTTATGCATTCGCGATAGGATCTATCATGTATGCTATGTTGTGTACTAGGCCCGATGTATCGTATGCTCTGAGCGTCACAAGCAGATACCAGTCAGATCCAGAAATGGATCATTGGGCGGCTGTCAAGACAATCCTTAAGTACTTAAGAAGAACTAAGGATGTGTTCCTAATATATGGAGAAGGAGATATGGTAATACGTGGGTATACAGATGCCAGTTTCCAGACAGATAAGGATGACTCCAAATCGCAGTCTGGATACATATTTACTTTGAATGGAGGCGCAGTAAGTTGGAAAAGTTCCAAACAAGACACCGTAGAGGATTCTACCACGGAAGCGGAATATATCGCAGCTTCGGAAGCAGCAAAGGAAGCAGTCTGGATCAAGAAGTTTGTCTCCGAACTTGGCGTGGTTCCAACCATTGATGAAGCAGTGCCGGTTTACTGCGACAACAATGGAGCTATTGCACAAGCAAAGGAACCAAGGTCTCATCAGCGATCCAAACACGTGCTTCGCCGCTATCATCTGATCAGAGAGATTATAAGTAGGAATGATATACAAATTGAGAAAATTCCCACTGAAAGGAATTTAGCGGATCCTTTAACTAAGGCCTTGCCTCAGAACAAGTTTGAGGGTCATGTTAGAGCCTGTGGTATTGGATACCGTAGCGATTGGCATTAGGCCAAGTGGGAGTTTGTTAGTGATATGAGAGAAGTGTCCTAAGGCAATCGCCTTATAATTGTAAACATTTATTTTAATAAATGATAATTCACTATTTGAGTATACATGTTAGTGTATTTAATTGGGATCATAAACTCATCTACTGAATGTCCACAATACAATTCACAGCATAAGAGAATTTGTGATGGGATCACAACTAGTGATTATCTCTACATGTGCAATTGTGAAGTATTGAAAATATCCCTAGTCGATGAATTGATAAAAACGGACACTATCAATTCTGTTAAGACTAGCATGGGTTATTCTCTAATCAGCTGATTCTCACTGGCTGGTGACATTGGGATGTCCGGAGATAAACATGGATGCTAGTTAAGGGAACTAGTTCATTGGAGTGACTAGCTGTAAAACTTCATATGGTAATCCATATAGATATGTCAATGAAGTTCTTACTGCAGCTTAAGTGCGATGTTCCTTTGACTTGCGGTGTTCAAGTCATCTTAGTCATGGAGACTTATACTTTAACATCTTAAGCAAGCATCTCTAAGGAGGTGTGGACCCAGGATGATTGGGTATAAGCCAAAGTGCCCGAAGATGTTTGAACAACCTACAAAAGATTCACCACTCCTTGCGAGGAGATGTATACCCAGGCCTATCGTCGGATTGTTACTCAAAGCCTCTGGCCAGAGCATATCATGTTTAGAGTATGAGTCTCTTACATACATGAGAGTAATTAGAAATCCAAAGGACGAGAAAGACACTACTTGGGGACTGACACAAACAGACCATGTCCTGAACCAAGTGGGTATAAGATGGTGAAGGGAATGGGGCACGATTTATTAGAGCTGCTGAAGGGTTTCAGAAATATTTCTGAGGTCAACCGTTGATCTTTCGATTAATTGGGGGTCATGATGTACTACTAGGTGCCACTCATGATCGTTCTATAATTGGTTGATTATAGACGGCCAACATAAATCGAAAGCCTATTTAGTCACACGCACTACGAGTAATCCGAGGGATTTAAAACGAGTTGAAAATTAGATTTTCCGATCAAGAGAAATAAGTCGAATCTGAATTTATCAGAGGCGCAACGGAAGCTAAAAATGGCTAAGTCTTTTGAAGGCTTATTGGGCGAATTAAATGAGTTTAATTCGCGATGGTTCGGCTCGGTTTGGCCGGCCAAGAGGTGTCACCCCCCCCCCCTGGCCCAATCTCTCATGCGCCCCTTTAGCGCCCTCCCCCGGCGCCTCCTCAGCGCCCCTTGGCGCCCTGCCGTGCCTTCCTCGGCTTTCCACCCCTGGCCAGTGGTTTTTACCTTCCTCAGGATCGACTCTAGACCTCCAGGATAATACTAGAATGAATCCTGATACAATTGAGCTGTAGCTCAATTGGTATCAGGATCATAAAGAACTAGATAAGCCTGGGTCTAGGTTCGAATCTGGAGGCAAAATCCACTGCCAGGAAGTGGAAGACTGTTTGGTCGGCCGCAGGTCCAAAGGGGCGCCATGAGATTTGGCCGCAAGGGGCGAGGGTCGCCTAGAGGGGCAGCCAATGAGAGATTTGGCCGCCAGGGGCGAGGGGCGGGTCGTTACAAACCCTTTGGTTTGGCCGACCACATCAATGGGGAGAAACCAATTTATTTGGTTTAATTAATAAAATAAATCTAGCGCGATTTATTTTATAAATTATGGATAAATAAATTTGTATAAAGAAATTTATATAAATAAATTTTTAGAAATTTATTCTCTTTTTTTTGGAAATTAAAATGATCCATGGAATGGTTTATTTTAATTTTATAAAATCAATTATGAATTGATTTTTCCATAATAAGAAAATTTATAAATTTCTTGTAAAATTTATTCCATAATAAAAGGAGAGATATTTGTTTTATTATAAAGTTAGTTATAATAAAACTTGGCTTAAACGGAATAATTAATAAGAGAATTTATAGGATAAATTTCTTATGAAAATTTCGTTAAAGGGGAGACTTGGCAAGGGAGAGGCTACTATATAAAGGAACCAAGGCTAGGCTTGAATTCCTTAATCAATAGAGTAATCAAGAGATTAGTAGCTCCCTCTCTCTCTCTCTAACTCTCTCTCTCTCTAGGGCCGGCGCCCCTCTCTCTCTAGGGCCGGCTCTCTCTCCTCGCTAGGGCCGGCGCACATCCCAAGGGTGGCCGAGACCTTCATCCACCAAGAAGGTGCCGATGAAGAAGAAGCAGATCACGACTCCTTCCTTCCTTTCCCGGAATTTTGATTCCGTTACTTGGTGGTTAGTTTCCATCTTTTCTCTCTTGTTATTCTAGTTGTGCCTTTGGAGAATCTAGTAGTTCTCGTCGGCACAAAACTCGTGGCTTTGCGAAGTCATCCCGAAGAGAACTCGGCGTGGACGCGAATAGAGGCGGAGCTTCCAAGGGACGCTACGGTTGGATCTCGTCCCTTACTTCGAGTTATGCGAGGTACTAAGTAAATTAGTTTACTTTTCCGCAAAGTTTTAATTTATGATCATGTCCACACATCATAAGGTTGCATGCTAGATACGTGGTTAAAATAATTTGAGAAATTATTTTATGCTAACTCTTCCGCTGCACGTAAAAATTTAAAATTTTACGAACCCGTATCTTGTCAACATGCACCCAGTCCCAACAAATAAATCCCACGTGTCTGCTGTATTGTTTTTCTTTTTTTGTTTTACTTTTTCGCTGTACTACTAACTCCGATTTTAGAACGTTCAAAATATTTACAAAGTTTACCGAAAGATTTTAACGGTCGATATTCACCCCCCCTCTATCGACGACACCGGTCCTACAAGTGGTATCAGAGATGGGTCGCTCTTCACCGGACTAACCGCCGACGAAACAATGACGCCAGGAGTTGAGGGGGAGCCCAGGGGTGAATCAGGTACAATTTTTTTAAATGTCTATTTTTAAATTCCATATTATATGCTTCACGTGCATGGAGAGAGGGCACTATAAAAATGGTGCCCTACTCATAAGACTCGTTCTTCACCGGTGGCGAAGAAGGTACCAGTGCCAGGAGTCCGGAAAGACAAAAGTCACGTACGATGCTTCAAATGCGAAAAGTACGGATACTACAAAAACAAGTGTCCGGCGAAGGTACGTAAAATTTACGTTCCGAAAATTTTTCAAATTCCTGTACTTTCCTATGTTAGTAATTTAGATAAGTCTGTTGATTTTTTTGCCGATAAAATAGATCTGTTGCATAATCAACTTAGGGTATTACATGATCAAATACCAAAAGTGAACAATAATAAATTATCAGAAATTATTTCTTTAATTGTCAATATCAATACAATGATTTTGAAAATTAATTCCATAAATATTAAAATTAATTCTTATAATATTGAAATTAATCCTGAAATTAATTTTGTAATTAATCTCAATGTTAATTCAGAAATAAAATCTGTTATTCCTAAATTCAAATTTGAAAATCCTAATGATAACAATGAATTCAAATTTGAAAATCCTAAGGATAACACTGAATTCAAATTTGAAAATCTTAAGGATAACACTGAATTCAAATTTGAAAATCTTAAGGATAACACTGAATTCAAATTTGAAAATCTTAAGGATAACTTTGAATTCTAATTTGAAAATATTAAGGATAAAATCATTGAGGATAATTCTGAGGATATCTTGGAGGATATTGAAGATATTTCTGAGGATAATTTTAAAGATGAAATTTTTTTAGATAATAGTTTAATTATGGATAATATAGAAGATTATTACAAAACTCTAACTAGTGGCCCATATTACTCCACCTATGTTGAGGATACTACAAGATGTAATTTTGAGGATGAGGAGGATATGGAACTATCTAAGATACAGGCCATAGTTAATAAAATTCACAAAGGTTCAAACAAATCCGAATTGTTAGAAAAATTTGAAAAGATAGATAAAGAAGAAACAGTGGATGGGTCAGAAATTTTCGAAATAATAAAAATGATGAACTTAAACCCACAACTATTAATTAACCATTTCAACCTTAATTATTCAAATCTCAATTAATTCAAATAAATCTTAATTAATTCAAATAAATCTCAATTAATTCAAATAAATCTTAATTAATTCAAATAAATCTCAATTAATTCAAATAAATCTTAATTAATTCATATAAATCCCAATTAACTCAAATAAATCATAATTAATTCAAATAAATCTCAATCAAATTCAATTTCAAATTAATTCAATTCAATTCAATCTTAATTAATTAAATTAAATTAAAATTTAATTAAATCAAATTAAATTTAATTCAAAATTAAATTAAAATCAAATTAAATTAAAATCAAATTAAATTAAATTCAAATTAAATTAAATTCAAAACTAAATTAAATTCAATCTTGATTAATTCAAACTTAAATTAATTCAATCTTAATAAATCAAACTTAAATTAATTCAATCTTAATTAATTCAAATTAATTCAATCTTAATTAATTCAAACTTAAATTAATTCAAATTAATTCAATCTTAATTAATTCAAACTTAAATTAATTCAATCTTAACTCAAATTCAAATTAATTCTTAATTAATCATTAATTAATTCAAATTAATTCTGAGATTAATTAATCTATTATTAATTTAACTTTAAGTAATTTTTTTAACTCTAACTCGTAAATAACTTAAACTCAAATTAAATAAAAACCTATCCAAACTGCAAAAATAAATTTAAAACTAAATATGTTAAAGTGGGTTGACATATTCGCGGGTTCACATGACATGTATCAAATCGGGAATTTGATACATCTTTAGAAACATAATTAAAATGCTTTGGACTTGTTTGAATCATGCATCAATGCCATGGACATGCATCTGCTATTTTCTTTAATACATGTCATGTCATTCATATTTAATTTTATGCATAATTTAGAATGGTTATAGGAAAAAGATTATCTGAAACTTGAACAACCTAGTATTGGGTGGAGGTGAGATGATAGTACGTTAGGGAAGCCATCTTGGCGGAACTAGCCAAAGCTACCGATCCAAGACCCAAACTAGTTAGACCAAAATCTTCCAAGGAGTAACTTGAAAATGGATTTTCAATAAAAGGCTATGTCAAGGAAAGGGTTGATGATCCAATAAGGCTACGGCCAAAGAAGACCTAGTGCCTCGGCAAGACCTGGAAGCCGATTATTGAAAACCAAATTCATTTTACTATTGTCAGATTTGAATCTAACACAAGCTTCAGTCAATCTTAGATTTAATAATAAATTAAGTAAAATGATTCAAGCATCTCACAATACACCCATAAGGCAACCATGCTTGCTGTATTGAGACATCTAGAATGGGTGAGATGTTAAGGGCTAATAAATTGATAAGCATGTTTCAAAATTATTTTTCAAAATTGCTATAATATTTTTCTAAAAATATATTTTCAAAATAGTGCTTTAACATAATAATATTTTTATGAATTTCATGTTTGTCTGATTGCCAATACAGTATATGTTTTCAAAAATTATATCCTTTTGAAAATTGTTTGACTCACACAATTAAAACAAGCCTCATAGGACAACACTAAAGTTCCTTAGGGCACTTAGATAGAGTCAAACGATGTCGGGTACAGGGGGAGTGCTTTCATTATTTTGAAATGTTTTTCTCGAAAACTGTGCTTTCAAATAACTATCGCTTGTGTGTTTCGAAAAAGGCTCCTGCATTAAAAGATTGTCTTTTCAAAATATTACTTAATTCTTTGACTTTGATAAACCCTAAAGACACAGAGGAAGGTCCACTTTATGATCTTCAAGGACTCCTAGGATGTGTCAAATTTAGGGGGAGTCTGAGTCAAAAGAAAATTTTCAGAAAAGATTTTTTTTCGTTTATTTTTGAAACTATTAAATAATTCTCTTTGATCTGTACCAAATCCTAAAGACTTAGAGAAAGAGTACTTGTGGTCAACAAGCTTCCTAGGACTGGGTCAAGTTTAGGGGGAGGTCAAATTAAAAGAATTATTTAGTAACATGTTTTCATGAACTATATCTTCAAAATCTTGCTGAAAATATAAGTCCTTCAAAATACTATTATTCAAAAAAAATTTTGGCTTATGAAATTATTTTTGAAATAATGTTTACTTGGGTTGGATAATTTTCAGGACACTTAGGAAAATGTCCTTGTAGTTAACAAGGTTTCCTAGGATTGTGTCACTCTGGCAAAGAAACCTAGTCATGTAAAATATTATGTTTTCAAAATGCATAATATCTTTTCAAAAAGTACTTATATTTTCCAAATCCTAATATGTTTCAAAACAGTAGTTATACTTTCCAAAATTACAAATCTTTTTCAAAAATTGCATAATATCTTTCAAAATTTCTTATATTTCTCAAAAACTACTTATGTTTTCAAAATTCTAATATTTTTCTAAGTACCTATACTTTTAAAATTGCATAATACTCTTTTCAAAAGTACTTAGATTCTCAGAAATTCATAATATTTCTTAAAGTACTTGCATGTTTCCAAGATCATTTTTCAAAATAGTTGCATGTTTCAAAGCTCATAGTATTCTTCCAAAAATACTATATTTTCACAAAAAAAGGCAATATTGTTTAAGTTTTCTAAGTTCAAAATTCTTAAGTACTTAGGTTTATGCGATGCTTTCAAAAATCTATACTAAGTATTTTCAAAAAGAACCAAATGTTCTAATTGTTGGCGCAAACATTTCTGGTGATTTTTGATGTATGACAAAGGGGGAGAGGTGTGCTTAAGTTAGAGAAAATGGTTCTTTGGTGTTCCAGAAGGATCAATGAAAATCAAAAAAAAATTCAAAAAGGGGAGAAAAGGATCAATGAAAATCAAAATTTTCAGAAAGGGGAGAGTGAGCTCATGTTAGAAAATAATTTTTCTCCCAAAGATCAAAAATTATGTTTCAAAACTTATATCATTTTTTGTTTTTTTATCCCAAGGATAGTAAGTTAGCCCCTTTAGCCAATCTAACTCAAGATATTGTCAAACATCAAAAAGGGAGAGATTGTTGGTGCTAGTTGCATTAGTGATGTCCTCCTCTAAGTGTTTTAATGTTTGAAAATAGACTTAAGTCAGTGATACATTGAACAGACAAAAGGGAGTTAAGAGTGAAGTAACAAAATGGACCGAAGTCCGAGTAAATCTAGGCACTAAGACCTGGTGAGTGAAGCTGGGCACTAAGTCTTGGTTCGGGGAATTGGGCACTAAGTCCTGATCATGGATTGGGAACTAAGTCATGGCAAAGGGCTGGGCACCAAAGACCTGCTCGGAAGGTGGGCACTAAGTCCTGGTCGAGGACTGGGCAAGAAGACCTAGTCGAGGGTTGGGTACCGAAGTCCTGATTCAGGGAATTGGGCACGAAGACCTGACCGAGGGTTGGGCACCGAAGTCCTAGACTTAGGGTTTGGGCACGAAGTCTTGGTTCGAGGGATTGAGCAACATAGCTGATCGATGACTAAGGACAGAAGTAGAGACGGGTCAGGGTTCGGACGTATCGAGGTCTGAGAGTATCGGAGGCTAAACAAAAGTCCACCCGAAGGACTGGGTGGCAACCGTCTCCTGAAAGGAGTAGGTAAAAGGCGCGTTCTCGGGGGTGGGAACTTGCGTTGGTTCGACCTAGGGTTTTGTGGAAATCCGAAGTCAGAACCAAGACAGTTACGGCTGTAAATACTAACTAATATTCTTACCTTGTGTGTGTTGGCACTAACCTTGAATGCAGGGACCGAAGGAGTGTGTTTCTGCAGCTCAGAACGACCCAAAGGAGAGGGGCAGGCAGCTGGGCTAGGCGCCCGGGAGGTCCCGGGCGCCCAAGGTCAAAGCCAAACAAGATGTTAAGTAAGAATCACTTTGGAAGAACACTGGGCTAGGCGCCCAGGAGGTCCCGGGCGCCCAAGGTCAAAGCCAAAGACTGGTCGAAGCAAAATCAGCTGCGAAGCCAGCGGACCAAGTCAAGCTGGGTGCCCAGGAGGTCCCGGGCACCCCAGTCAGCTCCAGAGGCTGATTCGAAGGGGATAAGCCCTGACTGAGTTGCGGATGAGGTTTCTCCGATCTGAAGACACGTGTCAGCCGCCCCCGATGTGACGACCCGCCTTCTCTTTCTCTCCCTTAAGGCGGGCGCCACATTCACTTAGCCTTAACTTTACCTTATTCTTAGCCTTAATTTACAACTACTTGACTTCCCTTAACTTGCTCTGAATTTTTTTCCTTTTAAAAAAAAACTTTCATTTTATTTGCTTTGTAAGGATTTGACCCCTAGACCTCTTAGTTGTAAAAGAAAAGCACTAACTATCTGCTCTATACCACTTCTTTTCAAGTGTACCAGTCGACTGCTATATAGCCAGTCGACTGGTATCGGCCACAGAAACTTTCTATGCCCGGCACCAGTCGACTGGCCTCATGGCAGTCAACTGGTGCATCGAACAAAAACTTTCTGTTCGATAGGGCAGTTGACTGGTTCTGAACCAGTCGACTGACACGCCTGAAAACCTGCATTTCAGACCTGAAAATCATCTCCAACGATCCACAAAATATATACTTTCAAGACATACAAAGACATAACTCCATTTCTATACTCTATACTAGTTTTATGAACATTTTAGCAACTCAAAACGAATCCAATAATTTGAAATTAGAATCCTTGCGATATTTAACAAAACTATCAAAACGTAAGCAAAACACTCTAGAGTTTGTACCAAACTTAACCTCTATGCGTAGTTTAAATAAAGTCATTCATTCTACCACTTCAAAACACCAAAACACATGTTCTACAAGACTTAGCCCAAAGATCTCTCCCACGGTTCCGCCGCCACTGAACATCAAAGCAAGTCCCGTTTGCCTCCTTGACTTATGCTTTTTCTTTACCTTTATCTGCAATAGAAGGAAATGCAACTAATAAGCGAATTGCTTAGTAAGTAAATCCTAACTCACAAATCCAAATGATAAGGGATAAGCATGCTCTTTTCCAAGAATGCTTGCTTCAAAATACATGCACTTAGAAATATTTACACATGAGAACTTTCCTACACTTATCATGCTCAATCATGATTAAAAACATTTACTAGCATCAAAACACTTGCAAACTTAACATGCTCATGATTTCTTTTGAAACTTACTAATGATACATTTCCATTCTTTAAAACACTAACTTCATTGCTCTTTCTCTTTAACATGTTTATAACATAACCATGTCAAGATACATAACCAAACATGCACTTAAGGAAATTGAAACATATACATAAACTCATATACTTCAAAATAATAATCAACTTTCTCAGGCCTTGACACTGTACCATGGTATCAATGTACCAATGCGCGCATCCCTAATAGGTTTCGGGGTAGCTAGCCACCGCACCTTATTAGAGCTTCTTTCTAACTTTCTGTGGGCTTCTCTTTTGCCCGGTACATGTCACTTTACAAAAGTAAATTACTTTCTTATTCATAATGTTTATATTTATCAAGCTATCTTTCTTTTTACATAAATCTTTGCACTACAAAACTTTACCCTTCTCACTTGGAACTTTCATCGAGCACCTTGCGTGCGCTTAACCCAAAACTCAATTTTTGGGACTTTTCAAGAACTTGGTCTTCCATACATAGATCACACATATAAAAATCTACTCCAATTCAAGTTCTATGATTAAAAACATGTATTCTTGAGAAACTTAAATCACACAATAAACAATATTCTCCAAGCATGCACTTAGATTACAAAATCAAGGTTTTACAACAAGAAAACTACATCCGAAGCTACTCCTATTGTAGGTGAGTGATTTACTTACCCTTTTCTTGAAAAAAACTCACTAAGTATCTCGAAATTTCTAGTGTAGGGTTCCTTTCCTCTTCTTTTACAAGAAAACTCCACTTCTTAGCCCTAGGGAAGAAGCCCTAGGCTCTCCACTCAAGAGGAGGAAGAAGGAGGAAGAAAACCCTTGTTTTCTCACTGTTTTCGTAGCCCCCAAGCTCCCTATTCGCGCAGCCTCTCCAAGCCCTAATGGGGTCTTAACTCAACTTAAGTGGAAGTTTGAATACCTCTTCATGAAACGGGCTAAATCAATTATAATATTATTTCGTTTCATCCTTTTCTGTGCTTGATACCCTTGCCCAGCTGGTTACCCGGATGCCCTTAAGGCCTTACTTGCCTTGTGGTTGCGGGATCAAATCCCACCTGACCCCTTTTTTTTCTTTTTATTTTTAATCCGAAAATAATGCCATAAAATTCCGAAAAATCCCTAATTATACCAGAAAATTATTGGGTGTTACAATCCTCCCTACCTTATAAAAAGTTCGTCCTTGAACTTAGAACAGCTCTGGATACCTTTGCCTCATGCTATCTTCTGATTCCCAAGTTGTCTCTTCATACTTCTGATTCAGCCATAAGACTTTCACTAATGGTAACACTTTGTTCCTCAGCTTCTTATCTGCTCGATCTATTATCTGAATAGGTCGACTTTCATAACTGAGATCTTCTTGCACTTGTACCATCTGTGGCTCAATCACTTGGTTGGCATCTGGGATATGCTTCCTTAGCATTGAGACATGGAACACATTGTGTATTGCTGACATCTCTGAGGGTAGCTCCAACTCATAAGCTACTTTGCCAACCCTTTTCGTCACTAGGTAGGGCCCTACGTATCGAGGACTTAGCTTGCCTTTCTTGCCAAATCTCATCACACCCTTCATAGGAGCTACTTTGAGGAAAACTGTATCCCCAACTTCAAACTCTAACGGCCTACGGCGTACATCGGCGTAGCTCTTCTGCCTACTCTGAGCAGTCTCTATCCTCTGGCGGATGCTCTTTATAGCTTCTGTGGTATCATCTATAAGATCAGTCTGTGACCCCATTTCCTTCTTCTCACTACCTTCATACCAACAGAGGGGAGATCTACACTTCCTACCATAAAGAGCTTCATAGGGTGTCATACCAATAGTGGCTTGGTAACTGTTGTTGTAGGCAAACTCAGCTAAACACAAATACTTGCACCAACTGCCCTTGAAGTCTAATGCACAAGCTCTGAGCATATCTTCTAAAGTTTGATTCACTCTCTCTGTCTGTCCATCAGTCTGGGGATGGAAAGCTGTGCTAAACTTCAGTTTGGTGCCTAGCGCTGTCTGTACGCACTCCCAAAAGTGTGAAGTGAAACGACCATCCCTATCAGAGATAATGGTCTTCGGGACTCCGTGTAGTCGGATCACTTCCTGCACATATAATTGGGCTAACTTTTCAATTGAGTAAGACACTCTGATTGCCAAAAAGTGGGCAGACTTGGTCAATCTGTCTACTATCACCCAAATAGCATCATAGCCATTAGTTGTCTTTGGTAAACCAACTATGAAATCCATGGCTATGTCTTCCCATTTCCACTCTGGAATCTGAATGGGTTGTAGGACACCTCCTGGTCTCTGGTGTTCTGCTTTAACTCTCTGACATGTTAGGCAGGTGCTGACATACTTAGCTATGTCTCTTTTCATTCCGGACCACCAAAATCTTCTTTTCAAGTCCTGGTACATCTTGGTAGAACCAGGATGCATGGAGTAGGGAGTTCCATGGGCTTCTTCAAGAATCTTCTTTCTCAGCTCTTCATTCTTGGGAACACACAAACGGTCACCAAAATAGAGTATCCTACTGTCAGATACTCTAAACTCTTTACTCTCTTCTTCTTGCACCTCTTGCTTGATCCTTTGGATATCAGAATCCTCAGCTTACTCTTTCTGTATATCTTCAAGCAAAGTGGACTCTAGTGTCAATAGGGCTAGCTGTCCATCAATAATCTCACTCCATAATCTACTATCTCCTTCTGTAATGGTGGTGCCAATGCTGATAAGGACATCAAAGTGGCACAAGCCTTTCTACTCAGTGTATCTGCTACTCTATTTGCCTTACCAGGGTGGTAAAGAATCTCACAATCATAGTCCTTCACTAACTCGAGCCATCTTCGCTGTCTCATATTGAGGTCTTTCTGAGTGAAGAAATATTTCAGACTCTGGTGATCTGTATAAATCTTACACTGCACTCCATACAAGTAATGCCTCCATATCTATAGAGCAAAGACTACAGCTGCCAACTCCAGATCATGAGTGGGGTAATTCTTTTCATAGTCCTTTAGTTGTTTGGAAGCATAAGCTATGACTTTGCCTTCTTGCATAAGGACTGCTCCAAGTCCTAGCTTTGATGCATCACTGTATATATCAAAGCTCTTATCACCTTCGGGTACTGTAAGGATAGGAGCGCTAGTCAGTCTCTTTTTCAACTCAAGGAAACTCTGCTCACAGTCTTTAGTCCACTCATATTTCTTATTCTTTCTGGTAAGGGCTGTAAGTGGAGAAGCTATCTTTGAAAAGTCCTCTACAAACCTTCTGTAGTACCCTGCCAAACCTAGAAAACTTCTGACCTCACTGGCATTCTTTGGTCGACTCCAGTTACTGACTGCTTCAATCTTGGCTGGGTCTACCATAATACCTTCCTTGGAAATGATGTGGCCTAGGAAGGCCACCTGGTCAAGCCAAAACTCACACTTTGAGAATTTGGCGTACAACTCCTTCTGATGTAAGGTTTGCAATACCATCTTCAGGTGTTCGTCATGTTCTTCCTGAGTCTTTGAATACACTAAGATATCATCAATAAAGACAATGACGAACTTGTCCAGAAAATCCTTGAACACTCTATTCATTAGATCCATAAACATCGCAGGGGTGTTTGTCACTCCAAAGGGCATGACCACAAACTCATAGTGCTCATATCTTGTACTGAAAGCAGTCCTTGGCACATCACTCTCCTTCACTCTGAGCTGATGGTAACCTAATCGCAGATCTATCTTGGAGAACAATGTGGCTCCCTTCAGCTGATCAAATAAATCATCTATTCTTGGCAAAGGATATCTGTTCTTGATGGTTACCTTATTCAAAGCTCGATAATCTATGCACATTCGCATAGATCCATCTTTCTTCTTGACGAACAATACAGGAGCTCCCCAAGGTGAATGACTAGGGCGGATGAAACCCTTGTCGAGCAGCTCTTGCAATTCTTTCAGTTCTGTTGGCGCCATGCGATAAGGTGCCTTCGAAATTGGGTCGGTTCCTGGGGCCAACTCAATTTCAAACTCAATTTCCCGATTGGGAGGGAGTCCTAGTAACTCTTCAGGAAACACCTCAGGATAATCACAGACTACCCGTACCTCTTTTTACTTTAACTCTTCTCTTTGCCTTGCATCTACTATATGCGCTAATAACCAGAACATCCATTATCTAACATTCTCTGAGCTTGTAAGGTAGATAAGAACCTTTTTGTCTTTCTCTTTGGGTCTCCAATAAACTCGAATGGAAGTTCTGCTTCTGGTGTGAACTTGACTTTTCTCTTGTGGCAGTCTATAGAAGCATTGTACTTGCTCAAGAAGTCCATCCCTAAAATGACATCGTAATCCTTCATCTCAAGGACTACCAAGTCACTGTAGAGCTCTCGGTTGGAAATCCAGATTGGTACTGCCCTCAGCCTCTCAGTAGAGGCCATTACTTCCCCCGACTGTAAGGTTGTTAAGAACTTCATCTTCAACATTTCTGGTGGTCTTTGTACTGTTTAAGTAGTGCTCGATGATCAAAACACTACTTATCAGTTCTTCGGAGGTTTGCGACCTCTTAACACTGCTGGCCACATTTAACGCTATCTCAGGCCTTAACATCTTGAGCCTTAGCCTGACTCTCTCTTTTTCTGTGCTAACTAGCTCTGGGCACAGATGAGCTAACCGATTAAACTTAAACTTCTTCACTGCTTCATCCACGGATAAGTCTCCTTGTCTGAACTCCGTGAATTCGTCATAACGCTTGTTGGTTACTCGCATGTAAAAATATTCTTCGAAGAACTCAGTCTCGAAGTCGGCCCATGTCATCTGGCTGACATTTCTCTTGGCCTTAACTTCTCCCACTACATTCTAGCATCTCCCGTAAGGCAGAAAGATGCACACTTTATCTTCTCTAC